>RJWM01013899.1:0-52082 GCA_004363535.1 Dasyprocta punctata | reverse complement strand
GTTTCTTTTATGTATGATCATACTTTTATGCTTTATTGGTTTCACTCTGAACTATTTCGCTTGGTTATATTAGATCTGATGTTATGGGTAGTTATTTCAATGATAACAAGAGGTACTCTAAGGGGAAAAGAAGGAAGGAAGAGAAAAGGAAAAAGACATAAATTTATAAATATTCATAAATAAGACAGTTAAAAAAACAACTGTATTGCTAAATACAATAGCTATTGAAAAAGAAAAGTTAATATACCTGAATTGATGAATCTTACACGTCTATATCTGTCAATATCCCCAACCCCTAGGAAGGTAATGATATGCAATATTGTAACTACTGCCAAACTTCAACCACCTCAGTGTGTAAACCTACAATGTTATCATATCAGATCTGTTGTTGTTTGTCTGTCTTTTTTGACTTTTATTTCTAGCTTCTGTATCTATTTTCTCTTAAATTAAAAAAAAAAAAAAAGAAAGTGAATTACATGTAGATACACAACTGGATCTTAACTTTATTTTGTTAATTTTACTTGTGCATATTAGTTATACAGCATAGGTTTTATTTTTGCATACTGGTTCATGCAATAACATAACTTGATTATTTTACTCTCCATTACCCCATTTTTCTCTCCTCTCCCCTGTTCCTGATTCATTTCCTCATTTCATAATCTAATTTTCTATCACCTGTCCTTTTCTTTTTCTCTCTCTCCTTTTTTTTTGATTCCACATATGAGAAAAACACACAGAGTATTTAACCTTCTGAGTCTGGCATATTTCGCTTAACATGGAACTGGTCTCCAGTTCCATCCATTTTCTTGCAAACAACATGATTTCACTTTTCTTTATGGCTAAATAATATTCCATTGTGTATATACATCATACTTCCTTTATTCATTGCTCTGCTGACAGAAGTCTAGGCTATTTCCACAGTTTATCTACTGTGAATTGTTGTGCAGTAAACATGCACATGTACATATCACTACAGTACCCTGCCATTATTTCTTTCAGGAATATAATGGGGAGTAGTATACCTGGATCAAATGGTATCACTAGTTTTAGGGTTTTAAGCAAGTTCCATATTGATTACTACAGTGTTCATAATAGTCTACATTTCTGCAAACAATATAGAAGACTTTCATTTTTTTCTTGCATCCTTCACCAGCATTATTTTTTATATCACTGACGATAGCCACTCTGACTGGAGTGAGATAGAATCTATAGTTTTGATTTGCATTTCCCTAATGATTAAACATGTTGAATATTTTTTCATATAATCATTGGCCATTTGAACAATTCATTTTACCACTTATTGATTGGGCTATTCATTTTTGAGGTGTTAAAAATTTTTGAATTCTTTGTATATCCTAGCTATCAATCCTCTGTGAGAAGAGTAGCTGGAAATGATTTTCTCCCATTTGGTAGACTGTCTCTTCACTCTGTTTTTCTTTCACTGTAAGAAGCTGTTTAATTTGATGTACTCCCATCTGCTGATTCTTGCTAGCACTTCCTGTGTTACGGGAGTCCTATTCAGAAAGTATTTGCCTGTGCAGTGACATGGGATTTTTTCCCCTTATATATGTTTAAGTCTCCCTTATGTTTTTCTTGAAAATGTTTTTCAAGCATTTTCAATTTTGCATTTTATATCTAGATCTTTGATTCATTTTGAACTGATTCTAGTATAGGGAGAGAGATAAGGATAGTTTCAGTCTTTGCCAAATGGATACACAGTTTCCCACCATCATTTGTTAAAGATGCTATCTTTTCTCTAGTATATGTTTATGATCATTTTGCCAGCAATCAGATAGGTGTAATTACATGGGTTTGTTTCTGTGTCCTTTGATCTATGACACTGTTCTGAATGTCTGGACCAGTACTACACTGTTTTCATCACTATAGGTTGGGTTCTAGTTATTATTTCGAAATTGGCTACTGTGATGCTTTCAGCATTGCTCATTCTGTTCAGGACTGCTTTGGCTATTCTGGGTCTTTTATGTTTTTTAGGATTATTTTTTGTTTAGGCCTGCAAAAAACTGATATTTAGACAGGGATTGCAGTGAATCTGTTTATCACTATTAGTAATACAGACATTTAATAATATCAATTCTCTGACCCATGAACAAGGGTCAGAGAATCTTTCCATCTTATAATGTCTTCATCAATTTCTTGCCTCACCATTTTCTAATTTTCACTGTAGAGGTCTTTTACCTCATGGGTTAGGTTTAATCTTAGGTACTGTGTTTTTTTAAGCTATGGTGACTAGAACAGATTTCCTGATTTCTTTCTTGGTGAGTTCATTATTAGTCTATAGGAAAGCTATTGACTTTTGTATGTTGCCACTTTTGTGTGTTTCGTATCATGCCAGTTTTCTGAATTAGTTCAGTTTATCAGATCTTAAAGTTTTCTGCTAGAGGTTTTAGGGTCTTCTATTATATTGTGTACAAATACAGATAATTTGACTTCTTTCTTTCCTGTGTATCTTCTTTATTTCTTTTCTAATTACTAATTTCTTTTCTGGCTACAATTTCAAGAACTACATTGAATGGGAGTGCTAAGAATGGACTGACTTGTTCTGTATTTTAAAAGTAATGCTTTCAGATTTTTCTCATTCATTAAGATGTTGGCTGTGTGTCTGTCATACACAGCTCTTATTAAGTTGAAGAAAGATTCTCCATACCTAGTTTCTATCCAGAATTTTTATTACGAAGGGATGTTGAATTTTGTTCAAGACTTCTTGCTCTATTGAGATGACTGTGGGATTTTTTTCCCTTGGTTCTATTTACGTGTGTATTACATTTACTGATTTACATGTTTAACCATCTTTGCATTCCTATGATAAAACTCATTTGAACACAGTATATGATTTTTCGCTATTTTGCTGAATTATTTGCAGAATCTTTTATTGAGCATTTTTGCATTTGTGCTCATCAAAAATACTGGTCTATAATTTCTTTTTGTTGTTGAGCCTTTATCTGGTTTTGGCATGAGGGTGATACTTTCTTTGCAGAATGAATTTAGAAGCAATCCTTCCCTATTTCATCGAATAGTTTGAGGAGCCCTGACACTAGTTCTTCTCTTGAGATCTAAGATATTATTCAGTAGTAAGTCCACCCAGTTCTGGGTTTTTCTTTGTTGGGAGACTTCTTCTTACTGGTTCAATCTCATTGCCTGTCTGTTTAAATTTTTTAATATCCTCTTGGTTCTATTTTGGTAGATAATATGAGTCTAATGATATAACTGTTTCTTGTATATTCTCCAACTTACTGGAATACATATACATTTTTCAAATAGTATCTAATAATCCTCTGGATTTCAGGTATTTTGTCAGATACCCTTTCCACCTCTAGTTTACAAATTTGGTGGTTCTTTCTTTTGGTTAGTTTCTCTACTGGTTTATAATCTTATTTATTCTATCAAAAGATAAACTCTTTCTTTTACATATCCTTTGTGTTGTTGTTTTGAACCTTTTCTTTAATTTCAGCTCCAAGGGAATTGACAGAGTGATAAGCAGCAGAGAAACAGCCTCTCAGAGTCAATTTCCAGATGCTGGAATATAGCAATGTGAGGAAGACAAGAAGGAGGGAAGTGACACAGGAAAAAACTGAAGTATGAACTGAAGTCCATAGAGAAGGTGGAGAGAGAAACTTCGATGAAGAAGAAGGAGGTAGCTGGAGGTACCTTCTCCCTGAAATGGGATTCATTGCATGAGGAGTGGTTCAAACCTGCAGACACCTGGTGACAGTGACAGCTGGCAACCCCAGAGGCCTCAGGCAGTAGAGGGGAGCAGCTGACATGAAGGACTGCACTAACTAGTGGTGAGTGCTGAGGGATCAGTAGTCCTGTATGAGACAGTGATTGGCTGGGAGTCATCTTGGAGATGAATAAGCTGAGATCAGACCTCAGAGCTATTGCCTGCTCCATCTAGAGGCTCCTAGCTGGGCTCAGGCCCAAGGAAGGTATGTTGATGGATGCAGGATGAATGAGTCTGCTCTTGGCCAGAAAGTGTAGGCTTGCTGAGATTATCCACTACTCCTCCAAAAAGCAACTTCTAACTTGCTGGGATAAATCAACAGGGATCAGGACTCTGTCACCATGTGTAGTCTACCAGTTATATCACAGACAGACTTAGAAGTGAACTTTTTTGTTTTTGTTTTTTTCCTTTTCTCTTGTTTGTTTTTGGTTGTTGTGGTGGTGGTTTTGTTTTCATTTCTTTTCTCCTTAATTGTTTGATCTTGTTTTTGTGAAAGGTGAAAGATATATTCGATCTGAAGAGAAATCAGAGTATTGATCTTGTTTTTGGATGAGTGTGAATGAGGTTTGTAGCCTCTTTGTGGTTATCTTTTGTTCTTTTTTAAAAAATCTCTTCATTCTGTTTCCCTCCAGTCTTCTGCACCAGTTTCCCAAAGCTAGCATGCTTCCCCCTTTTTCCTCCAGTCTTACTTCTAATCTCTTTCTCTTCCCACATCTCTATTTTTTCCCTAACCCATTTTAAATTTTAACCCCTGAGGGCAAAATTGACATATTAAGGACTTGTACATTTCATATAATTTCCTGGTTTGTTTTAGATTTTAGCATATAACCACAAGTCTAGTTCATATGGTTAAAGGTGGTAAATTAATGGTTAGCACAGTTTGTCATTTTCTAGGCTGTGTAGTGACAATCAATCTAAACGGCTGTTGTTCCTGGTATTCCAAGACTGAGACTGACTAAAGATTACAGAAAATACTGTTGCACAGTGCCAAAGAACCAGGGGTTAGGCCAAACAGGCAGCAACTTCTCATCCCCAACAAATTGAATAAGTAGGATCTTGCAACAGACTCAAAACTCAAAAACCAGCTATATCTGGCAGATACCTTAGAGTAGTAGTCATTTCCTAAGGGTTCTAAATACTAGCAATAAAGCAACCCACTACAGGCAATTTATAGGCATCACTCCAGGAATTAAACTAAAAAAGAAAAGAAAATGAAAAGACACTTAAGATGCAAGCCCAGATATCCAGATCATCAAAGGCAAACCTAGGGGCAATCCTGATGTGATATTTTACTATAAAGTTACTATGGAACCTGCCATGTTGGGTCAGGGAGGTTCCAACCAGAAGACAACTAGCCTGCCTTCCTGGTGAGTGGTGTGCGACCGGCATGTACTCCAGGAAGAGAAATATGCCTCCTGTATGCCTACCAGTGTGTGGGCTAAGAATCAAAGACTCCCTTGCCCCTGTAAGCAACCTGCTGGTTTGGAGGACTGGTTAAGTTGATAGCAACTAAGGTACATAAAACAACGAAACACTTGTAATGTTTGATTGATTTTGCAGGCCTGGGGCCAGCAGTCTGAGCATCTCTTGGGAAGATGACACCTAAAATGGTGAGCCTAGGGATAATAAACTCCCTGAGGTTTTATTTCCCCTTAATTTTTGAACAGTTTTGCTTAGTAAAGGAATATTTATGATATTAGACTTAAGTATTCATTGCATGTAGAAATATTTTATTAACAAATAGGTTACTTAATCCAGAACTCATTAATATTTTGTTTTAGAGCATTTTACTAGTATTGTAAAAGCCTAAAGAAGTATACTGTCAAAAAATGTAAGTGATTAGAAATTCCAAAGTTAATGAAAATAAACTAAGAAGACATTTAATAATTGTTTATATATATATATATATATATATATATATATATAGCTGGAAAAATGTATATTACAATAGAATTTGGTAACTTTCGATGACACTATTCTTCAATGAAAATGTTTTTATGAGGTAATAATAAGGAAAGTGCTAAACTAGAATAAAGGAAGGGAGGGGGAGGAATTATCTGGGGTATCACAATCCTTTTACTCAACAACGACTAAAAATAAAATGCCAAAAGCTAAGGGAAATGAGAATAAAAGGCCTAAGAAAACCGAGATGACTAAATTTGTTTTAGGGCATAAATTTAGGAAATTTAGGTGTATCAAAGTTAATGCTGATGGTTAACATATGGTTCTACGTTTTCCAATTCTATTTTTAGAAAATAACCAATTTATTTGATGAAAGATTTATGTTATTTTTGTATTCCTGGAGGTGTGCTAAATTAAATATAAATGCTATGGCTTGTTATATGTCCCACAAAAGCCTCATGCAGTTATTGGTGGGGCTTTTTCAGAGGTGGCTAAATCTAGAGTGTGTGCCTGATTTATGGTGCAGTGCTAGGATTTAAGGTGGGTGATTACTAAATCAGGCCACTGATACCTTTGGCACTGGCCTAATCCCAGTAACCTGGATACAATATAAGGGATGGAAGGAGGCTTGCCTTCTCTCTTGCTTGTTGTGCTACCTTATGCCCACCATGAATTGTTTCTCTTCTGCAATGCCTCTCTGCCATGCCATCCTGCCTTGGAGCTGCCTTAGAGACAGCTGATTACAGACTGAAATCTCTGCAAACAATGAGTTTAATTAACCTTTTTCACTTAAACTTTGGTTTTGGGTGTTTTGTCTCAGCAAAAGAAAAGTAAGTTTTCACATCTTCTTGATTCAACGTTGGTAATTCCTATGTATCTAGGAATCTGTGCCTTTCTTCTGCATTTTCCATCTTATTAGAATACAAGTTTTCTAAGTAGGTATAGATGATTTTCTGGATTTCTACAGGGTGTATTGTGATTTCACCCTTTTCATTCCTACCTGCATGGATTTGAGTCTTTTTTTTTTTGGTACAGGAGATGGAACTCACAACCTTGTGCCTTCACCTTGTGCCTTCCAGGCAGGCACTTACGCCAGTGAGCCAAATCTCAAGCCCTATTTTTTGAGACGGGGTCTCACTATGCAGTTCAGGCTGGGCTTGAACTCACTTTGTAGCCCAGGCTGGTCTCAAACACACAATGATCCTCTTTCCTCAGCCTCCCGAGCACTGGGATTAAAGGCATGTGCCACCATGCCTGGCTGGATTTGAGTCTTTTCTTTCCTGCTTTTTGATAAGGTTGGTCAAGGCTTTGTCAATTTTATTTAACATTTCAAAGAACCACCTCTCCAATTCATTGATTCTTTGTATTGCTTTTTAGTCTCCAATGTGTTAATTTCTTCTCCGATTCATATAATTTCCTCATACGAGTTTTTGGTTTAGCTTGCTCTTCTTTTTCTAGAAGTTTGAGGTTCCACATTAAGTTGTGTATATGACCTTGCTCTGTTTTCCTGATATGCATATCTACTGCTATAAACTTCCCTCTTAAGACTGCTTTCATTGTGTCCCACAAGTTCTGGTATGTTGCATTGTTATTGTCATTCAACTGTAAAAACTCTAATTTTTTCTTTAATTTCATCTGTGACCCACTGACTGTTCAGTAGGGTGCTATTTAATTTCCATGTGTTGATGAAGTTCTTGTGGTTTCCTTTGGCATGGATTTCCAGTTTCATTGCACTGTGGTCTGATAGTATGCATGGGATAATTTCAATTCCTTTACATTTATGTGAGCATGTTCTATGAGCCAGTATATGGTCTATATTGGAGAATGCTCCATGTGCAGTTGAGACGAATGTGCATTCTGATGTTGTGCAGTAGAAGACTCTACAGACATCTACCAAGTCCATGTGCTCAAAAGTTTGATTTAGTTCTAATATTTCATTTTGTCTAGTTGATCTTTTTGTGACAGTGGGGTATTGAGGTATCCAAATACAACTGCATTAAGGCTTATTTGATTTTTCATGTCCATTAATAATTGTTTGATATAACTGGGTGCACTAATATTTGTTGCATATATATTTACGATTGTTATCTCTTCTTCTTGGATTGTTCCCTTTACCAAGATGTAGTGACCTTCTTTGTCTCTCTTAATCAGTCTTGGCTTGAAATTGACTTTATCTGCAAATAGAATATCAATCCCTGCTTGTTTCTGAATTCCTGTTGCATAGAATATTGTTTTCCATCTTTTGACTTTCAGTCTATGAGTTTCTTTTTGAATTAAACAACCCAATATCAATAAATGAAATTAAAGATGTAATTATCAACAAAGAAAAGCCCAGGCTCTGATGGATTCCTGCTGAATTCTACAAGAAATTTAGTGAAGACACAACACCGCTACTTCTCAAACTCTTTCATGAAATTGAAAGGGAAACAATATTCCAAATTCATTACTGGAAGTAAGCATTACTCTGATTCCAAAACCAGAGAAGGACTCAACTAAGAAAGAGAATAACAGGCCAATCTCCCTAATGAACACTGATGCAAAAATCCTCAATGAGATACTGGCAAACAGACTGCAGAAATCATCAAAAAGATTGCACACCATGATAAGTGAGCTTCATCTCAGGAATGCAGGGATGGTTTAACACACGTAAATCCATAAATGTAATACATCATATTAACAAAACCAAGGATAAAAATCATATGATTACCTCAATAGATGCAGAAAAAGCTTTTGACAAAATTCAGCACCCATTCATGATAAAAACTCTACAGAAAATTGGAATAGATGGTCTCTATCTCAAGTTGATAAAAGCAATCTATGACAAACCAACAGCCAACATCATACTAAAAAGATAAAAACTGAAAGCTTTCACTCCAAAATCAGGAATAACACAAGGATGTCCACTTTCTCCATTCTTATTTAACACAGTCCTGGAAACTTTAGCCAGAGCAATTAGACAAGAGAAAGAAACAAAATGGATAAAGATAGGAAAGGAAGAAGTTAAACGATCAGTTTGCAGATGACATGATACTCTACTTAGAAGACCCCAAAGACTCCACCAAAAGACTTCTAGGTTTGATAATCAAATTGAGTAACATAGTTGGTTACAAAGTCAACACTCAAAAATCAATAGCCTTCTTGTACACAAATGACAAACTCACTAAGAGAGAAATCAGGGAAATAATACCTTTTACAATAGCATCCAAAAAAATGAAATACTTAGGAATCAATCTAATGAAAGCTGTAAGAGACCTCTATACTGAAAACAGTAGTACTCTGAAAAAGGAGATTGAAGAGGATATTAGAAAATGGAGAGATAATCCCATGCTCTTGGGTAGGAAGAATCAATATAGTGAAAATGGCCATACTTCCAAAACTGTTATATGGATTCAATGCAATCTCAAACAAAATTCCGATAGCATATCTTACAGAATTAGAGAAAACAATCCTAAGATTCATCTCGGACTAGAAGAGACCTAGAATAGCAAAGGCGATCCTGGGCAACAAAGACAAGATAGGGTCGGGGGGGGGGAATCACAATTCCTGACTTGAAATTATACTATAAAGCTACTGTGATAAAAAGTGTGGTACAGTTAAAAAAAAAAAAACCAAAAAACAACAATAACAACAACAAAAACAGACCCAAAGATCAATGGAACAGGTTAGAAGATGGAGAAACAACTCCAGACACACTAAGCTACCTTATCTTTGACAAAGGTGCCAAACACATTCATTGGAAGAAAGATAGCCTCTTTAATAAATGATGTTGAAAAAACTGGCTTTTCACATGCTGAAGATTAAAACTGGACCCGTATCTTTCACCATGTACTAAGTTAAAATCTGAATGGATTAAAGATCTCAACATTAAAAAAAGAAAAAAAAAGATCTCAACATTAAACAGAAACGTTAAATTTCTTGGAAGATAGAATAGGTAAAACTCTTGAAGACATTGGTATAGGCAAAGACTTTATGAATAAAGCCCAGACTGCATAGGACTTATCACAAATAATCAACAAATGGATCTCATCCTATTGAAAAACTTTTGCACAGCAAGAAAAACAACCAACAGAGTGAAGAGGTAACCCACAATGTGGGAGAAAATGTTTGCCAGCTGTCCCTCAGATAAAGGAGTATCAGCAAGAATGCATAAAGAACTTTAAAAAATCAGTCCTCCCAGATTTAAAGACCCAATCCAAAAATGGGCATCTGAGATGAACACACACTTTTCAGATGAAGAAGTATAAACAGCAAATATGTGAAAAAATGTTCAACAGCAGTGGTCATTTGAGAGATGCAAATTAAAACAACACCGAGATTCCACCTCAACCCAGAAAGAATTGCTAGTATTAAGAAGTCAACCAATAACAAATGCTGGAGGGGCTGTGGAGAAAAAGGAACCCTTCTCCATTGTTGGTGGGAATGTAGACTGGTGCAACCTCTGTGGAAGTCAGTGTGGAGATTCCTCAAAAAGGTAGGATTGGAGGTCCCATTTGGCCCAACTATTCCCCTTCTGGGTATCTTCCCAAAAGAATTAAAAACATGATACCACAGCACTGAATTGCACTGAACTGCTTATAGCAGTGCAGTTCATAATAGCCAGATCTTGGAAACAACCTAAATTGCCCACTGACTGAAGAGGAATGGACCAAAAAGATGTGGTATTTCTATATAATGGCATACTACTCAGTTATAAAGAACGATAAACTGGACACCTTCAGACTGAAACGGATGCACCTTGAGAAAATACTTACCAGTAAAATAAATAAGTCACACACATGTAAGCATTGTATCATTGCACTTGTGTGACAAACTGAAGCAAAAACTATGTATATGTTTATTTATATGTATTTTAAAAAATAGTTAAGATAGTTAAAAAAAGAATTCACTGAGATTTTGATAGATATTGAGATGAATCTATAGATAAGTTTAGGGAGAACAAATGTTTTGATGTTTGTCCAATTCACATACATAATCTCTCTTCACTTATTTAGGCTGCATTTGAATACTTTTGATTATTTTTTATAGTTTTTAGGATACAGATAATGAATGTATTTTGGTAGATTTATACAGTAATGTTACTTTAAGCTTTCCTGTGATGTTGCAACTTGTGCCTTTACAATTTTACTTTTGAATTGTTCACTGCTGGTATATAGGCCAACACTAGATTTCTGTATATGACTTTGTGACCGTGTACCATGATCTTGCTAAACCTGCTTGTCTGTTTTACTTTGTTTTGCAGATTCTTGGTAAACAAAAAAAAATTAAAAAAAAAAAGAGAAAAGTGACTCAGACAATAAAGAATAAAGTATCTGCTGTACTATGAAGATTTCAAGGTACAGACTGTTCTCAGGAGATCTTACCAAGGACCATAAGAGGACTGTCAGATTAGGAATATATTTCAGAAATATGTTAATTAGATCTCCAAGAGGAACTATCAGTTATGTCATAGTAAAGTAAAATAGAAAAGACTACTATCTACTCATTTTAATTTTGTACAATTTTTTCTTGATTTAAATTAGCATAATAAATGACTCGAAGTGACAATTTCAAATGCACATAAACAAATACAGTAAATGGTTATTTCCACTTACCATTTCTATGTTCTCATTAGTAATATGAAGTTTCTTGGTCAACTGCTGAAAGCTGGTCAGCTGATCCTAGTGGGAAGGTACAGAGTATATAAGTAACACTTTATAACCCATATTTAAAGCAAAAGTAAAATTAAGTCTAAAATCATCATGCTGAAGTATAGAAATCAGTGTTTTTTCTATTATCATGTTAAATAGTAGTCAAACAAATAAGAAATACTTAAAAATGATAATAAAATTGAAGCAGTGAGCCAGGGGCAGCTACGGGGAATGAGAAGAGAACCAAGAAGTTAAACCATGCCTTCCTGTGAGCCAGAGGCAGCTATGGGGAATGGGAGGAGAATCAGGAAGTCAAACCACACCTTCCTATGAGCCAGAGTTATGGGGAACAGGAAGAGAATCAAGAAGCCAAACCATGCCTTCCTGTGAACCAGTTGGTACAAGGGTTGGGAGACAAGAAGAACAACCCCTCCTGCCAATATAAGCAACTGGCTGATTTGGAGGAACGCAGGCTGAGATGATAGCAACTGAAGTAAAAAAAAAATAACTTACTGCTTGTATCATTCGATTGACTTTGCAGGTCTAAAGTTGGTAGTCTGAGCAACTACTTGGAGGATAACAATATGCATTATAGCAACTATGGGGGATTTTTTAATGTCTTGTTTTTAAAATCTAATGTTTTGTTCCATTTTACTGTTTTGTTTTACTCCTGTATCCAATAACCCGAGCAACTATTTTGAAGATAACAATATGCAATATAATATCCATTGTTAAATTGCTATCATCTTGCTTTAAAAACCTATATAGCTACTATGTTTGTTGTTGTTGTTGTCATTTTGCTTCTGTTGTTTTTGAGGTTTGTTTGCTTCTTGATTTTTCTGGTTTTTCTTTTTTCTCTTTAAAAAATGAAAAAAGTTAAGGAAGTAATATTTAAACAAATCTATTAGCAAATGCTATTTTAAAACTAGAAGACATATATCATAAAAAATTATAAGTGAATAGAAATTCCCAACGCTAGAGAGATCATGTTCTGTGTTGCAAATTCACATTTAAACCTATTCTAAACCTACAAAGTAAACCATGGCCAAAGAGTTGTTGCCCAACCTTATTTCAACTTTTTTCATACCCTGCAAGTTTAAAATTGTTTCATTAATGGTTATGATTCTATTAAACATTATTTTTACAGACAACACAAAACTGACAGAGGCTATTAACATGTTGGATGACAGAGTTAAAGATTAATATACAACCAGGAAAGGAAAGATGAAGTGCTATTTGTAAAGTTGCCTACAAAAAAAATCTAACTGCACAGCTGTGGTACAAAACGGTTATATTCAGGTAAAAAAGATAACTTGTGGCCTTAGTTGATTGACCTAAATGACCAAACAGTCCCAAAGAATTTATTTTGATTAAAAATGGTTTTTGGATTTCAGAGGCAAAGGTTCTCTGGATCAAATTACATGTGATTATTTAAAAGCAGAGCATGTGTAAAAAAACTGTCCAAATATTATTATGACTTCTTCAGCTCAACTGTAATGATAATAATAGGAATACTCATAAACTGGAATTTGAAAAACATATAAATGAATTAAAGAGAGTTATGATAACCTATTTGTTTAAGTAGCTACCTCTCAAGGGTCACAGAAAAGGGATCAGAATTGCAATTTGTCTACAATACTCAATGCACTTAGCAGTAAAAGAGCTAAGAGAAGAAAATAAAAAGGCAGATTTTTCCAGTGCAATGGATGGTGTTATGATGTACTAAGTTCTTGTTAACAGAGGTTTAAAGCAAACACTAGATGTCTGTAAAGTATCTTCTTCTTTGACTAGAAAGAAATCTTTCAAAACAACTAAGATCTATTCCTATTTTAAAATTTTACTATTTAATTTGTAGTAGACAATTTTAGTAATAGGTCACACTTAACAGTGTAAATATTTTCATTTTACATGGTGTTCACTATCTTTGAATGAGTCTCTTCACCAGCACATTACCCAACAGTATTTTTGTTTTGTTTCAACCAAGTAGGAAATTAAGCAAATGAAAGTTCTGGAGGTCTATTTATACACAGTAATTTTATATCTGCTTTGTAGATCTAGATACAGCTTTTACTGTTTGTCACATTATAAAACCAAATGTGTACTGGGATAGTGCTTTAATTATTGTATCTGTTCAAGAGATTTCTCAGTATCAGAGATCTAATTCCTAACAAAAACAAAAACAAAAACTAAAACAAAAACAAAAAAAAAAACAAAACAGTACAGTAGGCTGAGGCAGGGGATAACAAGTTCAAAGCCAAACTGGAAAACTTAGTGAAACTCTCAACATAAAAAATATAAAAGGGCTGGTGAACCCAGCATGGTAACCTGGGCCTATGATCCCAGCTCAAGAGGTAGAAAGAGGGAGTTCAAAGTTCCAGCCCAGCTAGGGCAATGTAGCACCACAGAAAGAACCTATATCAAAACAAAAAGTAATGAAAGGACTGTACATGTAGCTCAGTGAAGGCCCTGGGTTCAGTTCCCAATACGTCACAACAAAACAAAAAAATACAAACAAAAACTCCAAAGGCCCTACCCCCAATAAAAAACTAAAACAAAACAAAATAAAGGAAAGACTGAAGGAGACGGGATGGATTTCTTGCAGATAGGAAAGGGTGCTGGGGACCAAGGGCAATGGCCAAGAGGGAAGGAATAGGGAAACAGATACAGTGAAGATATCCTATGTACAGGAGCCTAATAACCTCAATAAACATGGAGGTATATCACAAACATGAACTAAGATTAGTAATATCATTAAGAATGGAAAAGCGGGAAGGGGAATTAGAGAAGGAAGGAAGCGGGAAGGGAAGGGGATAAGAAAAAAAGAAGCAAGTCTTATTTTATACATATACTAACTCCCTAAGATGGTTTTAAAATGCATGTACTGTAAACACATAAAAAAAAATAGAGATTTAGATATTTCTCTCCAAAGCAGTTTCTTCAGAATACCCTTTTTTTTTTTTTTTTTTTTTTTTTTTTTTTTTTTTTTTTGTCTTTTTGAGACAGGGTCTCACTATGCAGTTCAGGTTGGCCTTGAGCTCACCTTGTAGCCCAGGTTGTTTTGAACTTGCAATGCTCCTCCTGCCTCAGCCTCCCAAGTGCTGGGATTATAGGCATGCACACCACCACGCCCAGCTTGCAATTTTTTTACTGATATACAAGAAAAACATGAACTCCAAGATTACCTACGTATATTTATAATTATTAAAATGTCTAAAATTACCTTTTGTTTTTGGCTTTCAAATACATGAATTTGGGCCTCAGTCATATGTTCCTGGTAAAGTTTCTGCAGTCTGTTCAACTCCTCAGAAACATTCTGCCAGAGTTCCACAGCCTGAGTCTTTTCCTACCAAACAAAAACATGATAACTCAAATTATTAGCAGGCTACTTATTGAATAGTGCAAAGGGATCGTTCTCTTTTACAAATTAGTTATTGTAAAGTCATAAAGTAAGAGTATGTATAAAGATGGTACAGTAATGTACTGTTTAATGACAGGAATGTACATGTTCTGAGATAGTCTCTGCTAGGCAGTTTTATTACAATGTGAACACCATAGAGTGTACTTACGAAGACTAAGATGGCTACATCCTCACTAGGTAATACAATATTAGGGGGCCACCATTGTACATGCAGTTACAGTCTGACTGAAATGTCCTTAGACAGCATAAAACTGCATTATAGTTGTAATACTTTTGGTGAGTTAAAATTGATTTAGTAATAATTTAGAGAATAAACCTAAACATAAAAATTTTCGTATTTTGCAATTTTCTTTTTACTCAGATTTCAGAGAAGTTAAAAAAAAGTTTAAAAAGTTAAAAGCCTTATTAGAGAACTCTACTGTTCTACAAGAAAGTATAAGCTTTAAAAATTATTGAAGAAGAAAAATTTCACTGGAAAAGTATAGTATTTTTTTCCTGACTGTTTAAAGTAGTGTTTATTGTGGAAAATGAGGAAAACATTGAAAATCAGAGAGGAAAGTAAGAACCATTTATAATTTTAACACCTGATAAATATTGCTGACATCTAGATACAATCATTTTTATAATTTTGGATTCTGTTTTTTTTTTTTTTTTCCTGGTAGTGGGGATTGAACTCACAACCTCATGCTCGCCAGGCAGGCACTTACGCTGCTGAGCTAAATCCCTGGCCCTAAATGTTGATTCTGTTTATGTTTATAAATGTAATTTGGGGTAGAATCCTTTTACTTATAAAAAATATAAATGACATAATGTATGTTTATATTGTACTACTTTTACCTGGCTTTTTTGTTTTGTTTTGTTTTGGTACTGGGACTCAAACTCATGACCTTGCACTTGCCAGGCAGGTGCTGTGCCACTGAGCTACATCCCCAGCCCTTACCTGGCATTTTATAATGAGAATTTTTTCAAATCCTTATCTACCTTTTCAATACAGCATTATCAAAGTGTGGTATGGTAAGCCTTACAGTTCCTAAGACCTTTTCAGGTGATCCTGAGGTCACAATTATTTTTATAATAATATGAAGACATTATTTGCTTTTTTCATTCTCATTCTTGTGTAGTAGAACTTTCTAAATTTTATGAGCCGTTATCATTGCTCTCAGGCTAATAGAACGTGTGCTTATGCTCCTATTGTTTTAATTTATAATACAAAAATACTGATAGACATAACCCACAAAAATAGAAGGTTCTTTAGGGCTCTAAATAATTTTTAAGTATCCTAAAGAGGGGTCATAAGACCAAAACTGCTCAGAAATGCAAACCTAAGAACTAGAAACTCTTACTGTCTAAAGAACTGGAGACTAAGGTTAAGGCAGCTTGTCTAGGGTTCCTCAAAACATTGCTAACTGAATCAGACAGAAATCTTTATCTCTTTGGGTCTAAAATCTAAACTTTCAAATCCCAGGTCCAAAGTAAGCCACCCTCTTAGTTTAGTGTAATGAAGATACTCATTTTTAGAACATCATGAGTATATACTTAGAATATATAAGTTTGTACATTTCTATGAAATATTTACTGAAATATAACAGGCATTTAGAAAACACACAAACCATTAATTTTTATAAAGCAAATACATTCACTGCAACCAGCACACAGTTCAAGAGAAACCATTATCATCACCTGGAAGGCAGATGCTCTTCTTGTGACCTTTTCCAGCTACAATAATCTGTCCCCAAATAGCCATTATCCTGCCTTCTAACACCATGATTAGTTTTGCTTAAAACTTATAGTTTTGAAATTTGTAGACAAACAGAGAATCTGCAGCCTGAAGACTTGGATTGCATCACTAATTCCTGGCTAAATAATTCATTTCATTTCATTATGACTTAATTTTCCTTATGACTTAGTTTTCACTTTATTTTCTTAATGACTCACCATAAAAGTGCCTCATACTTCAAAGATCTCACTGTTTCCCAAAGCTGCCTGCTGAAAACAATCACCTGTGCTACTAGTTACAAATGAAGATTCTCTAAACGATCTTCTGAGAATCAGCATCATCAACATCGTCTCAGAAATGTTAGAAATGCAACCTTCTAATCAGACTATCCATCTCAGACTGGTACATGCGGGTGTGTGCAGTAACCTGAGTTTTATTACTATGCTAATACCGTGTGTTGTTCTTCAGTGGTATGAATTTAGTTTTGGGGCCAATCTCAATTTAATTAATTTTTATATCTTTTGTGTTAAATTATTTTCAATTTTTCATTATTATAAATATTGTATGAACATATCTATTGACACATTTTTTATATAATTCCTTAAAACGCCTAGAATCTATATAATAACATTATCTAATTGGTCAGAGTTTATGAATATTTCTTAGTCAAAGGCTATGAACATTTCTAAGGCTCTCAGTGTCCAATTATTTTCCAAAGATTTTTACAAATCACACTACTATAATAGAATAAATATTCAAAAATAATTAATTTAGGAACTTAATAATATACTTTTGCTATCAGCTCCTAAAGCAATAGTCACTTTAAATAACACATGTAATTGTGTTATCTGCCTGTCTTGCTGTTCAATAATGGTGACAATGATTATGATAAAAATATAGCAAATTTGTTAACTTTACGTGTGTGCTCAGCATTATACTGAATACTTTGAGAGGATTTTGTAATTAATTAGTGTAAGAACTCCACAAGATAAAAATCATTTCCATTGTCATATGTAAATGAGGAAGGTGAGACACTAAGAAGTTTTCCAAGGTCCAGGAGCTTGAAAGTAAAATGAAAACCAAACAAGAAAATATCCAGAATTTAATACTTCACCACTGTGTTATACTTCTTCCAAAAGCACATATATTCCTTGAGACCCAGAACCAACATAATCCACTGTATCATCAATGTTTAGCACATAATAGTGTTTAATAAATATTTGTGGAATGAATGAAGATATATGAATTGACAACCAAACACTATACTTATTACAGTCACAGGACAACTGAGTCCAGGACCCCTACTATTGACGACAGGATAATAGTAAACAAGTCCCTTACATAAAATGGTGAAGTATTTGTACACAATCTATGTGCATCCTCTCATATACTTGAAACCATCTGTAGATTACTCTTACTGCTAGATACAGTATAGATGCTATGTAAATAGTCTTTATATTTCATTGTCTAGGGAATAATGAGAAAAGTTTGCACATGTTCAGTACAGATGCAATTTTCCTCCCACTTTTTTGATCTATGGTTGGTTTGATGCACAGACATGGAACCCACAGATATGGAGGGCCAACTGTATTTTGATAAAGAACAGTGTACAAAGAATTCTCTTTTTCTCTCAATATCAATTTGAAGTTGTATTTAATTTAGCTTTTATTTCTCTAGTTGGATTCATCTACATACATCACAAAAAGTCCTACAACCAAAAAATGAATAATAATATAACTTTATATACTTTATCAGACCATTAAGAATAAATTAATACAAAAATATGTATAAGCAGAAGTAATTTTTAACATTATTTTTTATACATCTTTAACATTTTATAAAATTTTAGGAAGTAGTAAGAAATACACATTGTGCCACACCTTTTGAGTCATAATTTAGTATCTGATAATAAAGTCTAAATTTTTATTTAGTTCCACTCACACATTCCAAGAAATTCAATGTAAATATATCTTACCAAGAAAATACAGGTTTTGCTTTTGTTTTGCAATGCTGAGCACTGAACCTAGGGTCTTGGTGTTGAGCTACATGCCCAGTCCTTTTATTTTTTATTTTGAGATAGGATATCCCTAAGTCATTAAATTGTCCAGGCTGGGCTTGAACTTGTAATCTTCCTGCCTCTGTCTCCCAGTGTTCTGGGATTACAGGAATTTGCCACTGTGCCCAGCAACCTTTTTGATTTACCTAATACATAAAGTAAAGAATTCCAAAACCAAAGTTCCAATATGACACTTCACTGATAATTATAAAATCAAAATGGCAAGTAACTCAGAATATCTAATTCCATTTATAAATGAAGAAACTGAAGCATGAAGAGATTTTCTTTATTCCTATACTCACTTTTTAGAAAATAGACTGAGGGCCAGGGTATAGCTCAGTGGCACAGGGCCTGTCTGGCAAACGTGAGGTCCTGAGTTGGATTCCCAGTACCAAAAGAAAAAGAAAAAGAAAAAGAAAAGTAGACTAAAGATTCAAATCTGCACAAAATATGATACACTTGGGTTGTAAAGTAAAATTCTCTTATTTGTAAGTTCACAAAAACTATAGCATTGAAAAACAGGATACACAGAACAGATTATACCTTCTTAAAGATTTCACTCACTAAGAAGGAAGAAAAGCAGAGAAAATGTGGATAGTTAATATTTTCCAGAAGAAGTATAATGTTGGAGAAATAACATGCCATAATCTTTGAAAATGGAAGAAAATGTAACAGAAGAAAACACAAAATAATTAAAAATTTAAAATCAGGGAAGTGAGATAATTGATGAATTTTTTTCTTTAAAATTTTTCTTTGACAGTAAAACCTTCTATTAGGGAACAAGCAAATCAGAAAGTTTACAATTCACTTAAAAAGTATTTGTTAACTATATAATATTGATGGTATTTTGATAGGGTTTATTTATAACTTTTGTACGTTACAAAAAATCATCAAGTGGTGACAATTTTATTACACTGTTGTCTTTCACATACAATGATGAGCATAGATTTTAAAAAGACGCAAGTTCTACATTGTTATGATTTGTGTTTAATGTTCCCCAAAGCCTCACGTACTTTTAGATGGGGCTTTTTCAGAGGTAGGTGAATCCAGAGTTTGTGATCGATACATGGTTCAGTGCTGGGGTTAAGGGTGCTGGGATTAAGTGTAGGTGAATGTGGGATCAGATTGGATTGGCATCACCCTCATCCCAGCAGTCTGGATAAAAAAAGAGGGCACCTTGCCTTGGAGCCAGCCGATTATGGACTGAAACCTCTATGAATTTTGAGCTAAATAAATCTTTCCTCCTTTAACTTTGGGTGTTGGGTATATTGTGTCAGCAATGAGAAAAGTAACTAAGACAAGTATGCATTTAAAAAAATATGTCACTTACTTGATTGGCTAGTTGCAGTTGTTCTTGAAGGTTCCTGACTGTTTCATCATCTGTAAATGTATCATTTCCTATCTCTGTGCTAAAAGGAAGGTCCTCTAATTGTTTTTCAACAGCATCTTTTAACTCCTTGTGCAACCTTTGGGACAAACAATAGAAGAATAGAAATTCATTTTAGTAACAGGAACTTCTGTTTGGGGGTCAATTAAATAATAATGGTTCAAAAGAATTCTTTACATAAAAACCTTTTTAAGTAGACTTTAGAAAAAAAATCAGAAGTGTTTAATCACCCTTAAATAATGTTATGCAAACACAATGGTGAAAAATTTCAAATGCATTAAATCGATAATAATTAATTCAAGCAGAGTTCAGTATGTCTTACAGAGATTTTAACTTTTGCAAAAGGTAAAATTTAGATGTTATATCTTAGAGTAAGCTATTTAGAAAAAAATGTAAAACGCTAGTTTCAGTCAGTCAATTAAACAAAAAATGATAATTTATGTAGAATTTGTTATTTTCTCTACCATGTTTCATAAAACCTATTTAAATTCTTAAGTAGCTTCAATTATGGAGCAGAATAAAATAGTTGCAGGTTATAAAACCAAGACTACTAGAAAGTTTTTTGTCACACATCTTTATATATCTTGACTATAATTCTAAAAATCTTTTTTTGTTTCTTTTTGGTTTTTTTGAGACAAGGTCTCATTGTGTATTCTAGCCTGGTTTTGAACCCACTATGTATTTCAGACTGGCCTCAAAACTCACAATGATCCTCCTGTCTCAGCATCCCGAGTACTGGGATTAGAGGCATGTACCACCACACATGGCTGAAAATCTTTAATCTTAACATCAAATTACAGATATCCCAACCTTTAAAACATCTACCTATCTATCTTATGTTTAAAAAGCACAGAAGATGTAACTTAAAAGACATTGCTTTAATTTAAATGATACCAACCTAAAGGAAAAAAATTCTACAATGCTGAAAAGACTTTATCATATGTATCTAACATAAGCAGAAAATCTTACAGAAAACACACTTCAAGGTGAAAAATTACAAAGAAAACTACATTCATATACCTAAAACATGTAGAAGAAAATTATCTACTGGAACCAGAGATCCACTTTCATAGTACAAAACTTTAATTTTAATTGTTAGTATACATACATCTATCAAAAATAAAATTCATCAAATATAATACTAAGAAAGTAATTTAGAAACAATAAAAGTTACTTTCTAAGGAAAATAACTTGCTAATTATTTTCTAATTAAAAATACATAGAAAAAGAGAGAACAATCGCTGCAACACCAAACAAGCCCAGTCTGGGAACCAGTGTCGTGCATGGGCCTCTGATACACTGGTGATAACCAGATCCAAGCCTCTTCCCATGAATCAGTGCCATTTGCAGACCAGGGTTACAGAAAACAATGGCAACAGCACCAAACAAGCCCAGTCTGGGAACTAGTGCTGTGTGCAGGCCTCCCGCAGACTGGGAACTGCCAGATCCCAGCCCCTTCCAGCATGAGGGCTGGCAGACAAGAAGTACCATCCTTCCTCCCCTAAGCGACCAGCTTATCTGGAGAAACACAGGCTGTGATGATAGCTATCGAGGTGAAATGCAATTGGATACCTGTGGTGCTTTGGTATTTCACTAACATTGCAGGTCTAGGGCCAGTGGTCTGATCATAGGTTCAGAGGATATCGCTAAGCAATGTGTCATCTGGTGGGGGGGGGTCTCCTTCTGAGGGTTGCAACCATTGTTGATTCCCTATGGTCTTGTTTTGAGGTCCTGTGTCATTTCCATTGTTTTGTTGGGTTGGATTTTATTCTCTTTTATTTTGTTTGATTATGTTAAATCCCAGAGCAGGAGAAGCTAATTCAAGGATAGCAAGATATATTATGGTAGCAATTTTGGATTTACTATTGGCTCATTTTGAAGTCCTTTATCATATTCATTGTTTTGTTTTTATTGTTTCTGTTCTATTCTGTTCTGTTTGATTTTCACTATGTCCAAAGTTATCTGCAGCTATTTTGAAGACATCAAGGGGCATTATGGTAACTACTGTTGACTTCATAATGTTTTGAAGTGCTGTATCTTTTACACTGGTTTATTTCGATTGTTTTTAATGTGTTACATACTCTTTAAAATAAAAAAATTTTAAAAAATGAAATAGCCAAGAGGTAGAAGCAAAAAAAAAAAAAAAAAAAAAAAAAAAAAAAAAAAAAAAAAAAAAAAAAAAAAAAAAAAAAAAAAAAAAAAAAAAAAAAAAAAAAAAAAAAAAAACAAGCATAGAAATATCAATGATGTGTTTTATTTTGAACAGAATTTTTACAATATTTATATTTCTCACATAAAGTTATATTTAATAAAGAAAAATGACCAATATAGAAATACAACAAGATTTTAGAAAAGACATGCCAAGTCACAGGGAAAAAAATCCATTTAACACCGTGATGTACTTTCTAGCAGAATTTTTACTCTGTTAAAAACAGACAAATAAGCGGGGTTGGTGGCGCACACCTTTAATTCCAGCACTCGGGAGGCTGAGGTAGGAGGAGCATTGTGAGTTCGAGGCCGGCTAGGGCTACAACGTGAGCACAAGGCTGGCCTGAGCTACACAGTGCAACCCTGCCTCAAAAAACCAGGGCTGGGAGTTTGGCTCAGTGACTTAAGCACCTGCCTAACAGGCGCGAGGTTGTGAGTTCAATCCCCGGTGCTGCAAAAACAAACAAACAAACAAACAAAAAAACAGACAAATAAATACATTATATTGCCAAAGTACTATAAACTGCCTTTTAGCTATTTTTTAAAAGATATAAGGGGTGAGGTTGTAGCTCAGTGACGGAGTCCTTGCATTGCAGGTGTTAGGCCCTGTGTTCAATCCCCAGTACCACAAAACAAAACAAAACACAGCAAAATGCATTCTGTTATAAAGTTTGTAAGTACCTGTGCTAAAAATGACATATTTCCTGATTTTCCTGAGTTAAGAATCTATCAATTTTAATAATTTTAAAATGACAGTATAATGAAATTGAAAAATAAAATTAACATTTATTTAGTACATCATTATTTAAAATAGTAGAAACAGTAAAAGTTTAAACATTTCATCTGTGTTTAAAAAAAGCTAGAACCTTCAGTAATACAATTTTTAGTGTTCTGACAAAAATTGTTAAAGGTAAATCACAGAAATAACCCCTCCCATTGATTATTGAGAATACTTTGTATAAATTCAACTTTTTGATTGTTTTTATAGCCATGCACTATCATGCAAAGCAAGGGCTATGATAGTTTATTTTTGTTTTATTATCATTATCATCATCATTACTTCTTTAGAGTCCTGGGGACCAAACCCAGGGTCTTGTGCAGGTCAGGCAAGCTGCCACTGAGCTATGGCTCAAACCCCAATCTGCTGTCTTTTGTTTTTGTTTTGAGACAGGGTCTTGCTAAATTGTCCAGGCTCTCCTGAAAGTTGTAATTCTCAAGCTAGTTTTAGTATGTGAAGCTACTTAGGGTGTGACATCTAATCCTTCTGTTCTTAACATCTGCTGCTTCTTGCCCAATTTTTCTTGCTGCATTTATTTTATGATTTGGGTTTTAGTTTATTGTCCTTTTTCTAATCTCTTCAATAAACTCATAGTTATCGCTGATTATCTTAGACTTTCTATTTGTAAATGTACATACTTAAAATTACATACATGTGAAGATGTGAAGGTGATTTGGTTGTGACACCTGTTACTCCACTGATCGCCAGGGTCGCGTTGGCTGACTTGGCTGGCTAGGCAGGTGTCCCCTTCCTCCCTCACTGCTCCATGTGTGTCCCTCCCAAAGCTGCACACTCCGCGGGAGAGGACCACCGTCCCCGATACCAGAGGCCTGTTTCCTCCCCTGCTAGAACCTTCAAACAAGTTCTCAAGATTATCCTCTAGCTAGCAATATAGCTTCGCAGGCACAGTGCCTTCCTGGCAAGCGTGAGGCTGTGAGTTCGATCCCCAAAGATTGTCCACTAAGACTGGCCCTACACTGTAGACCACAAGTTTCTTGGTTACTCTGATTTTTAACCAGTTCAAACTATTTTCTAATTTTCATTGTGAACTCTGACATATCAGAACTAGACCATTTAACTTAGAAACACCTGAGTTTATTGGTGATCATTACATTAATTATATCTAAAGTAATTTTTACTGTCACCAAAGAACATAATCTGAATAATTTCAATCATTTAAAAATTTCTAAGAGTTGCTTTTGTAAATTGGCCAATTCTGTAAATGCTTTATGTATAATTAAAAATGTATCATTATGAAGATGTTGGGTAATAGTGCCTTATATATATGCCTAAATAGATTTGACTTGTTAAGTTGCATTGTCCACATTTTACATTCTTACTAATTTTTTGTAGTTGTAATTTCAATTACTGAGAGCAATCTGTTCATATTTCATAACTTCATTGGGGATATGTCTGTTTTACCATTCAGTGCTATCACATTTTCATGAGATTTAATTACTGTGTGTTTACAAATTGAAAATTGTCACATCTTTTGGGAAAACTGAATTTTTAATTATGTAATGTCCCTTTTAGTTCTAATAATCTGTTTTGTATTAAATCTACTCTGTCTCATATTACCAACTTTCTTTTGGCTAACATTTTTATGGTATATTCATATTGTATTCTTTTATTTTTACTCATTCTGTATCTTTAAATTCTCAGAATTTCTCTGTTTAGAAGTATATAGTTGGGGTTTTTAAAATTTAATTTCCTCTGATAAATTACCACCTCAAAATTGTAGCATATAGTATATTAAAATGCAATGTAATTAATGTATTTGGGTTTATCTACTATCTTAGTATTTGTCCTAATTTAAATTTTTTTTTCTCTCCTTTCTTGCATTCTGTGGATTACTTTTCATTATTCTAGTTTTCCACCCCATTAGCTTGTCAGTGATATGATCTTTTACTTTACAATTAGTATCTGTCCCAGAAATTATAAAATGGATCTTTCAATTACCGAACTGCAATATAAATTAGTGTTCTATTTCCTTGGGGCAATGCTAGAACCCAAGTCCATGTTAGGTTTGCATCCAGATGTCCCTCAAAAGCCTTAAGCGGGCAAGAGGAGCGAGACTTTCGAAGGCAGCTGAGTCTAGCCATTTGTGACTGGTTTGTTGTCTAGTACTGGGATTGGCGTTGCACGCGCTGCACCTGCCCAGAGGTCGGGACCCAGCATACAATATAAGAGAGGAAAGGAGGCACACTCCTCCCTTTTGCCCAGTTTGCCCTTGTCGTTTGCGGCCATCAACAGTTGCCTCTTGCCCATGCCACTCTGCCTTGGAACCACCTGAGTATGGACTGAAACCTCCAAAAATTGTAAGCTAAATAAACCTTTCCTTCTTTCATTTTGGGTGTTGGGTATTTTGTCTCAGTAATGAGAGAAAAGTAACCAAGACAGTCCATTTGCCTTTTTTCATCCTAAATTCAAGATATTGCTGTGTTTCATTTTAACGCTGAGTAGATATTTTAAAGACATTATTGTTGGTTGTATGAATACTTTTATTTTTTTATTTTAAAGAGAAAAAACAGAAAAATCATGAAGCAAACAAAAAACAATAAAAGCAAAACAACACCACCAAAAAAAAAAAAACACAACAGCAATATAGGACTTCAAAACAAGATGACTGGAATTTAACAATGGTTGCTATATTGCACATTGTTATCTCCAAAATAGTTGCTCAGTTAAGAGATTATTATTGTTTCACAACACTTGATATTCATTAGGCTTTCTCCCATGTTAATCCTTTCTTTAACCATGGGTTATTTCTCTACTTTGATGGAAGACCCTTTTGGAATTTGTATATTAATTTCTCCAGTGATCATTTCATCAGTTTCTTTTCATCTAAAAATGTACTTACTTATCATTCCTTCCTGAACTATTTTACTGGGCACAGAATTCTAAGTTGACAGCTTTCTCTCAGCACTCTGCAACTATTTCACTGTCTGTCAATTTCCATCATTTCTGTTGAGAAATCATTTACCTTCCTGCTGCTCCTTGGAAGATAATCTGTTTTGAGCATTTTTTGTGTGAGTTTCTATGACCTGGTATCTGATTTTACAATAATATACCTAGGATATTATTTTTGCAGTATCTTGCTTATGATACACAGTGTTTTATCAATCTGAGACTTTGTCAGTTTTGAAAAATTTTGTCATTATCCCTTTAGAATTTACCTGTCTCATTCTTTCTTTGAGGAATTCGAATTATAGTTAAGCCCTGAACAATGTGGGGGTGATAAGCATCAAAACCTGCACTGTCAAAGATCTGTGTATAGCTGGGCATGGTGGTGCACACCTATAATTCCAGCACATAGGAGGTTGAAGCAGAAGGATCACTGCAAGTTTGAGGCCAGCCTGTACTGCATTGTGAGACTGTTTCAAAAAGACAAAAAAGAACAGTTTGTGCTTTCATTGTTTGATGATTTGTTTTTCATGCCTATATCTTGTAATCTGAGCCACTGCTTTGAAGATAATATGCAATATGTTAGCCATTGTTAATCTATTATTTTGTTTTGAAATTCTGTATCATCGCTTTTATTCTTTTTTTGTTTAAAAAGCAACAACAAAAAACTGTATATAACTTTCGACTGCCCAGAAACTTACAGCCTCGTGCTACCTTAAAACCTCACTGATAACACAAACTCTTAGTTAACATGTATTTTGTATGCTACATGCATTATACACATGAAAATATATGGAAGCCTCAAGACATCACCTTTTGCCATGATATAGAATGTACTAGAGAGACTAACTGCTTGTGCAGAGATAATTAGCATCACATAGTGTTCTGAACACATACCAGCAACAGCTGACCTCAGTGAACATGTACTACTATAATTAATATTAGCTAATTTTACACAGTTACACTTTAACACTGCATCTTTACTTATTTATTTATTTACATTTTTGGGGTGCTGGGACCAAACCCAGGGCCTCACAAGCATAAAGTAAACACTTCACCACAGAGCTATGTCTCCAGCCCAGGTCTCTAAGTTTGTTGACATCTCATTCAACTGCCAATGATACCATACACGGCCTGGTTTCCATCATTTTGTAACATCTTTATGACAGATATCTGTATACATATTTTATTATACTAAGTGATAAAATAGACTTACCATATTTTACATATTGACAAAATTCATTTTTCTCAACTTTTTCAGTATTTCTAGGCTACACAGTTTATCTGCAAATTTTTCTACACTGTCGAAAATTAAAAAATAATCTGCACATAAATGGGTCCATACAGTTCAAAGGTCCATGTTGTTCAAGGATAACTGTACATAAATATTATCTCTTTTCACCATTTTCCTTCTCATATTATTTTCCTTTTTTTCTATATCCTTTTCTCTGATGTTGTTGCATTCCATTAATTATCCCTTTAATTATTTCTAGTAATGCAGTTTTCAGTTGTGAGATTTCTATTTGGTTCTTTTAAGAGTTTCTATTTCTCTAATTGAAATTCTCAATATTGTATCTTATTTTATTAGAACTATTAAACATAATGATTTGATTTGATTTTTTTTTTTTTTTGGTACTGGGGATCAAACTCACAACCCTGTGCCTGCCAGGCAGGTGCTTATGCCACTGAGCTTAATCCCCAGCAAACAATGATTTTAAGGACCAACCTGTCTTTAACTTGTGTGTCTGCTGTAATTCCCTATTACTTATGATCTCAAAACATCACCATGTTTTCTTCAATCTTTCAGTCATTTGTTTTATTAATGTTAAATATGAGCTACATATTACTTACTATTGTTTAGTGATAGTTTGAGGACTAGCAATGGCATTATCTTCTTCTAAAATGGTCTTTTTTTCTAGGTAGCTAGGGGCATTACTTCATCCTAATACCAAAGACTCATACATTTCAGAGCCATGCTTCAGGTTCTTGTAGGATTAGTCTATTTTCGGATCACTCTTATTTCCAGGATATCCCAATCCAGTGCCTAGAGGTTTGTGAGAGGTTTGAACACAATTCTGTGGAAATAAAAATTAATTTTTATCTTTTTAGCCCAATGAATTTGTCTCAAGCTCTGCTCAGTTTTAAATCTCTTTCTGCCTTTTCTGGGACAGTAGGATAAGCTTAGGAAAAACAGTCCCAAGTGCAGGGTTATAGCCCTGGATTTCTTTCTTTTCCTCAGAAGCCTGATTATCTGGTGTATCACTGATCTAAGCAATATTACCCACTTACAATTTTATTTTTCAGTTAATTAAAAATGACAAAATGGTAGGAATAGTACATTGATTATATCTGACTAATTGGATATACTATTTTGTTTTGTTTTTGTTTTATAGAACATCTAATTATGGAGCCCAGATTGACTAGTTTTTAATTCTTTTTTATCTTATTTGAAAATGCAGTTAGGAGAAATTCTTTGTGTCCATCTTTTATTATTATGTATGATTTATACTTTTAAAAATTTGCATGTGTGTATGTATAGCAGGGAGGGCTTATAATCCATATCTTTATTTGTAAATGTTTAATGAGTCCTTGAAAAATACAGTATATTTGTTCACACATGTTTATGTTTACTATAGCCTTGCTTAGTTTTGCCCTTGTTTCCTTTGAAATATAATAAAATATTTATAAGTACTTATTAAAACTAAATTTTATCTGATTCTTTAAAGAAACCAGCAATATAATTGAAACCATTTAGGTACCATAAAAACCTGTGAAATTAATTTTTAAGACATTATTGTTTATGATGGTAAAAAACCTAAGTGCTAGATATCAATAAATTAAGTTTAGAGGAGGTAAAGGGAGGGTAGGGGAATGCAGAAAGAAAAGAATGTTAGCAAAACAAATTCGGCAATATACTAACGAGGAAGACAATACCACCAATAAGAGTTTTTTCTCAAAATGCAAAGTTGGTTTAACATTTGATCAGTGATCCATACAATGTTTTTCTCAATAAACAATGCCAGATATTGGGCATCTGTTATGGATTATATCTAGATGTCCCCCAAAGCCTCATGTATTCATAGTGAGGGCTTTTGGGAGTGATTAGATCATGAGTGTATGACTATGAACCAACCCACTTGTTGGTTTGTGACTGAGTGTGACTGAATGGATTTACTGAAGATGGATCTCTTGGTGTTAACTATTCTGGTGGAGAAAAGATAATTCTAATTAAAGTTATTTTTAAAAAATGTAAATACTGTTACAGTAAATTTCATAGTAAATTACTACATATAACTATGTATTTAAAGTCATTATTTATGGATTTTATTATTTTTGTATCTCATCACTGGCAGTGTCATTTAAAAATGTATTTAATATATCATAAAAACATAAAAATAAAAAGAATGAAATTGAAATGTTAGCGTATAAATTACTCATTTCTTGTTTTACTTTTATTAGTACATGTTTGCAGTACACAGTGACTACATTCACTGAGGGGACTGGCACATGTACATAACATATTTCAGTTCCCTTCGCCCCCACCCCAACTCCCAGTCCTTTCTATTTTTCCAGGATCAGATTCATTTATTTATCTTTTTTTTTTGTACTGGGGATCAAACTCTTATTATTTATCTTATAAGAGCTTATAAAGTTAAGTATCATCTATATACAGATGGCCAAAGAACACATAAAATATGTAAGACAATTGTACTGAATCAAGGTACACTTTTAGATATATTGTCCACACTGAAATCCCTCATTATACACATTAAGAAACTGAGGTGCAGATAGATTAAAGTACTAATACCAGGAAAATATCCAGTGAGTAACTGCAATAATGAAATTTTAACTAATCATCACAAAGAGACAACAGAAAGTTGGCAAAAATCTTTCTAAAAGTTTTGATCTTTTATATGACAAAGATAAATCAAACATAATTCTAACCTTTATTTCTTTGAATTAAACTGTGAGAGCAGGATGTATTGTCATTTAAAAAATTGCTACTTACTAACCTTTGACATGCCATTGTCTATGGCTACATTCCAATATGGAGGTGTTAAATTTGGGGTAAAGGGGAACAGTCAGTCTTGGAATCACATAAGACAAAGAGAGTTAGACAAATACACCTAACTACAGAATACTCAGTACCACTTCTTGGAATGATTTCTTCGTTACTTTTCTCTCCTTGCTGAGACAAAATACCTGATGCCCAAAAGGAAGGAAGGAAATGTTTATTTAGCTTACAATTTTTGGAGGTTTCAGTTCATACTCAGCTGGCTCCAAGGCAAGGTGGTGTGGCTAAGGGGAACCATTCATGGCACCCGCAAGTTACAAGACTGAAAAGGGAAAAAGGAAAAGCACACCTCCTTCCCTCCCTCATATTATATGCTGGCTACCCATCCCTGGGTGGATGCAGCATTCACACCACCAATCCCAGTGCTAGACAACAAACCAATCACAAACACTAGACTCAGCCACCTTTGAAAGCCCTACCACCCCATGACCACATGAGCCTTTGGTGGGATATTTAAACACAAACCATAACATTTCTCCCCTGGCCCCCCAAAGATTCATGCACATCATTTATGAAAAAGACATTTAGTCCACCTCCAAGAGTTGCCAAAGTCCTAACAGTTTCAGCATTGCTGAAAATTCAACTCCCAAGTCTCTACCTAGATCTAAGGCAAACTCTTAGCCGTAACTCCTGTACAAATGAAAAGAAAATTAAACACCTCCAACATTCAATGGCACAAGATAAACATTATCATTTCAAAGGGTATAAACAGGGGAATACAAAGAAAAGGGACCAAAGGATGTCCAAAATCCAGCACGGCAAACATTTAAGTCCTGGAGTTCCATGTTCAGCATCTGAAACAATATAGTTGTGAGCTCTAAAGGGCTTGAGTGACTCCACCCCCATGGCACTTCTGGCAGTTGTAGCTCACACAACTTCTCTTTTGGGCTGGCTTTGCTCCCTCCGTGCAGGTTTCCTTAGACAATGCACACTCCTGGCTTTTCTAAACTCCTGGGTTCTCCATTGCACCTTTGGCTTCACACACTCAGCTTCACAAACTGCCCTCTCATGGGCACACTGCCTGGCCTCACACCTTCTGAAATTGGAATGGAAGCTTTCTCACCTCAGAACTCTTGCATTCTGTATGTACCTAAACCCTGCAACATGTGGATGATGCTGAGGTCTGCTGCCAGCTGGAGCAGTAGCCAGGCTTTCCTCTCTCTTGGTTGCAGGGGTCAAGCCCCTGGATCATTGAGCACTCTGAACCTGATCGTGAGGAACAGATTCTGTATGCCACTGTTATTCTGAAACCTGGTGCAGCTGCCACCATTTTGGAACCTCTTGCGACCTCTGCAGCCATTCTGGAACATGATGCTCTGTGGCTTTCTTCTTAAAGCAAAGTCTTTCACTTCTGCCATTTTGAGGCTGTAAAGCGTGGGGACCTGCTGTTGCTTGTGATACCCTCAGGCCATCTTTTATATTCTCCTGTTCCTCTCAACAGTAGAGATCTCAGCTCTATCTTTACAGTCCACAGCTTCACTGGAGGTTTTTTCCTGATCAAATGCATAATATTTTAAATCATCCTGCTGGGCTCTGTGCTTGATTCTCAACATAGATCTGGCTAAAAATCTCCCAACAATAGCCATGCCACTACCTCAACATTTGACTGCCTTGAAATTGCTTCTGCCAGATTAATTAGTTCAGCACCCTTAATCTCAGTTCTAGGCAAAATCTCTGGACACAAGCAAAATACAGACAACTTTCTGCCAAGCTGTAACACACATCATCTGGAGTCCAACAACCATTGCAGTCTTTCTTCCCAGCAGAAACCTCTCAAGCCTGGTTGTTACCAGCAGGATTTCTATCAGCCTTCTGGTCTTTTGAGCTCTGACTAGAATCTCCCATACAGAACATCTTAAGGCATTCCAGCTCTACTCCTTCAGAGAACATCTCCAAACCTTTCCAAACTCTTCCCACAAGCCATTTCCAAAAGCTCCTGAACCACATGGTCAGGTACAGTCACAGCAATAACTCCACTCCTCTGGTACCAAATTCTGTCTTGGTTATTTTTCTCTGGTAGCTAAGACAAAATACCCAACACCTGAAGTTAAGGAAGAAAAGGCTTATTTAGCTTACAGTTTTTGGATGTTTCAGTTCATGCTCAGCTGATTCCAAGTAGGGTGGTGTGGCTAAAGGGAACCATTCATGGTGGCCACAAGTTACAAGAGCAAAATGGGCAAAAGGAAAAAGTGAGACTCCTTCCCTCCCTTATATTGTATGTTGGCTATCCACCCCTGGGTGGGTGCAGCACTCATACTGCCAATCCCAGCACTGCCAATCCCAGCACTCACACTGCCAATCCCAAACAACAAACCAATCACAAACACTAGCCTCAGCCGCCTTCGAAAGGTCCACCCCTAATGACTGCAGGAGGCTTTACCGGACATTTAAACACAAACCATAACAAATGACCCCTTCACATGCTTCCTCTCAATGGCCAGATTTCACTCATTCTCTAAATCCAAGCCTCCCTGATAAGATTCCCACACCACAGACAGGGTGTGGCATTTTATTTGGGGGATTAATACAGAATAGCTTAATAAGTAGAACTGCTGCTTCCTCCATACACATTGTTTCCAGAATTATCTGGTATTCTCCAGCTCTGAAGTACAACTGGAAACAATCCTTCTAAAATACACCCTCTCCTCTGCTTGAAACCCTTGAAGAGCTCCTTGTGCTATGTGAAAAAGAAATTCAAATTACTTAACTGAGTATAGTAACTGTAGGTAATTTCCCTACGTATGCTGAGATGCAGCCATATTAAATGACCTGTAGTTCATTAAACATATAGTTTGTTTACAGTCTATGAATTCTGACTCAACCTGAAAGAACTCAGATTTTCCCACTCATTTAAACTATAAAATAAGGGAAAATTGGATAGCACAGAAAAGAAAGGGAAGAGAGGGTGGGAAAAGTTGCGCTAGATAATGTTGCCAGGGAACAGCTTTCTGATAAAAGCCTGGATGAGGAGAAGTGGCAAGTCCTGTGCAGGTCTGGAGAAGAAAATTCTAAGCACAAAAGACAGGTAAAAGGTACGGAGGTGGCAACTGGTATGCCACGTTGACGAAAATCAAATGAAGAACCTAGGTCACTGTGCCTGGAGACTAGTAATGACGGTAGTGTAATAAGAGATCTACACATACAAAACTCAATCATGAACAGGGAAACATAGAAAAATTAGTTCTTTATATGAGATTATTAGAGATGAATTTAAAACTCACAGCTACAGCTTAAACAGATATGATTTTGATCCTCGGGTATGACCTTCCTTGGTATAAATACCTCAGTCAACACCAGAATAGTAGGACTTATACTACAGAATTTCAATTTATTTTCTGCCTCTTATTCAAGAATTCAAAAAAATATATTCACTCTCTGCTAGCATATTAAAAAATTTGATAACATATTAAAAATATTAGACCATTTCTAGACTAATATTGGCACACACTAACAATAATTAGGAAAGGTGAAATAAAATTTAAAATTGTACTTTTCATATACAGAAAATGAAAAACTAACAAACAGTAAAACAAATAGCATACCAAATGCCACAGGATTCAATTTACTAAGCACTAACGTTATCTTCCTGGTAATGTCTTTTGCTTCTGTATTCTAAAGCTCTATATGGGCCTAAATAAAAATCTTAAGATGATTTTGTATTTTAAAAAAGGTTTTTGCTTTTTCCCTTCCCTCTTTTCCCCTTTTCCCTTCCCAATTACTTTTGCTCTTCGAGCTGCTTTTATCCTTACATAGTATTTATTATAGATTTTGGATCTTATATACTTTTTCAGTTTTTTACACTAGAGAGACAATACGGTATTTACACATGTGGGTTTGATTTATCTCACTTATGAGTATGGTCTCAAGTTGTGTCCATTTACTTATAAAAGTCTCAATGCAATCTTTCTCGATAGCTGAGTAGTACTCCATTGTATAAAAATACCATATCTTTTTAAAAGGAAAAGATATAAATCTGTATAAATGTATATGTAAGGTAACTAAAACGAACATACTGCTGAATGTATTAGTTATTGAGAAAGAACAGTTAATACTCATATGATTAGATCAATTTTACATGTCTATATCTGTTAATATAAACAACCATTTTGAAGATAACAATACGCAATATTGCAACCATTGACAAGTTTCTATCATCCTGTTTTGTAAACCTATAATGTTACTGTTGTGCATTTACTCTAGTTGTTTGTCTCTTTTGCTTTTTGTCTTTCTTATATGTGTCTTTTTTTTCTCTTAAATAAAAAAATAAAAATAAAAAAGGTTTTTGATTACTGTTAAATAAAGGCTATTTAACAGATTTTATATACATGTAGTTATCTTTTTCACTGCAAAATCTGTAATCTTTTTGTGACGAGCTAGAGAGTAAATAAGCTAGTGTTTATATTAGACTGTCCAGTCTGTTGCAAGTATTCAACTACATCATCATAGAAAAGACAGCCATCAACAATGTGAGCAATATACAAATGAATGGGCCTATCTGTGATCCAATAAACTTACTAACAAAAAAATGTGGCAGTCAGTAATCGGGCAACATCTGATATATACCATTAAGTCTCTGTATCAGTCAGTACACTGGCTACAAGTAACAAAACACCCAATTTAAAAAAAAAAGGATAGTCATTTTTGTCTGTCTTAATTGCTGATATATCCTAGATTGTTATTGTTCTGTTTTGTTTTTCATACAGGGTCTTGCCAAGTAGTTCAGGCTGGCCTTGAACTCACTATGTAGCCCACGTTGGCTTGGAACTCACAGCAATCCTTGTGCTTCAGCATCAATTACAGGTGTGTGCCACCACACCTGTTTTATCCTAGATTCCTGATTACTGCCTCACACTTAGAAGACACTCATTAAATATTTGTCAATGAATATTTTATGCATAACCTAATAGTTTCAGAGTACGTGGTCCCAGATTTTCTTCAGCAGCTCAAGAATGTCATTTAAAGGTCAAAAGTTATTCCATCTTTCCCTCCTTCCCAATCCTGTGTCTCTAGTATTTATGCTCATGGTCTAAAAAATGGCTACAGCAGCCTCACATATCACTTTCTAAAATAAATAAGCAAGAAGGAGGGGAAAGCATTCTTTTTGTCTGACTTTTGAACAGGTAGAACAGTTTTGCTCAAAGGTGCACAACAGACTGTCCCTTATACTTCACTGACTAAATCTAGATCACATGTTCATTTCTAGTGTAATTCCCGGGAAAGAGAGAGAGATGGATGTCAGTGATTTATCAGGTGGGGCAGTAGCATAATCTACTTCCCTGAGCACATTTTTAATGGAACAAAATCAGTTGCATATAACTATTAAAGAAGCAGAAAACAGTTCATATGTAGACAACAATGTCTGTACTTTCAAGAATAAAATAAAAATAAAATTTACTTTGTATTTATTGAGTATCTGAAAGTGCTGCACATGTATTCATTCATCTAATTACCTCACCCAATTTCTTTTCCCATAGACAGTAATGGAAGAATGAAAAAAAATATTAGAGAAAAAGTAAAAGATAAAACATAAGAACAATCATTATATCCTCAACATGAACAAAATCCCAAAGAATAAGCTTAAAATTGAGAAGAATGAATTTTTTTGTACCTCTTTAGTTTGACTGTTATAAAATGGCTTTATTACTTATTTATAAACAGTTCCCAGGTAATACACACTTGTATACAAATGTAAGTGTTGAAATGTTTCCAGCACTCTAGACAGGTTGGATATAATATGCTGCTATATAATCTATGCCATTGTTAGTTTCCATTATTCAGGACTGATCATTTTTACATATCTTGAGGTATTTTCTTTAAAAATGATACATTTTTATTTTGTAATCCTTAACTACAATAAATAACTAAAAGTAGAATGTTTCCTTAGAGATACAGTTGGGTTCACTTTAAAACTTGGTAACATATTCAGAAGTACCTATAATAAATTGAGAATCCACTTTTTCCCCATTTTGATAATGCACATTAGCAAATGCAAAAATACATTCTTGAGACATGACTGTGTTATGGTTTGGATATAACACAACTACATTCCTGTGAAATAAAAGTAGGTATTAGACTGGCTTTTGAAGATCTAGTCATGAAGGGAAGAATGTGAATTCAAATTTAGAAAACAAATCATCATCAAAGTCACAACATATCATTATTTCCTTTAGTATATTAAAATATAAGCTTAATTTAAATATATTGGTGATTCATAAATCTATGCAGTATTTTTACTAGAAAGAGCACAGGTCTAATAATTATTTTGAGAAAGAACAGTGAGTCACAAAATAAAAGAAAAACTTGATAAGAGAAAAATAATAAATAAATCAGAAAACTTAAAAGTCCTATGAAAAGAATTACTTAATTTTGAACTTCGACAAACATAATAACTTAAATATATAAATTTTCAGAAATTAGAAGGTAAAACAATTTGTGGAAATATATATTTGAAAAAGAAAATGACAACACAGTTAAAGATAAGACAATTTTCCGAGTGTTATAAATTTTAGAAAACAGTAACTTAATTAAATATAACTATATTCCCTGATTGACGTGTTTTGAAATTTTTAGGGTTTTTTCTTCTTTTTTTTCTTGAAATAAAATGAATTTGAAAAAAATATATAACTATACTAAAACACAATAAATGTAACAAAAATAAAACTACTATATAGACACAAAAGAATGTCAAACTAAAACAGCCCATGTTTTGAACGTATTTACAAGTCAAAATTTTTACTTCTCTACCTAGCTGCATAACATTTAAACGTGAAATTTAAGAAACATGGAACATAATAAAGCTTTAAATATTTTTAAGAGAAAATATAAGAGAAGATCTACCTTAGGTTGAGCAAGGTTAAAGGAAACACAAACAATAATCATTGGAAAAGAATGACAGCTTCTACTCTCTTAAAATTTAACGGGGGAGAAAAATACAAAAACTCTGTTCCTCAGTCACACCACAATCTGGGAGCAGATATTTGAAATATCTCTTATCGAGTGTCTTAGAGGGACAATCAGCATTCTATTCAGTCTTGCCCTGTTCTACATTTTTGCTTTTTTATCCATGGCTGAAAGTCTAAAACTACAGTTCCCAGATATCCCTTGAAGATGGAGTTACAGAAGAAATTAAAATTTTACCAGTAGGGGGCATTTATGGGAGTTATAGATGCCTTAATGAGGAAAAGATAATCGAATACCAAATAAAGCAAATACATAAATAAACATTTCATGAGAAAAGAAAATCAAATGGGTAAACATGAAAAATTATCAACCATATTAATATTTAGAAAATGCAAATTAGAAAATCAAGAAAATGGTGGAGTAGCAATTGGCAGCAAAGTTCAACTTTTCCAAGATCCAGAGTCCAGGCACCTCGAAAAAGACGACTTGGTGCTAAGGAAGGAAGAGGTGGTTCTCCCAGAATCAGGAATGAATTTCCTGACAGGAAAAACTGGAAGCTGCAGAAAAGCCGGGGAGATGAACTGCAGCGCAGAGAAAAGCATGAGGCAGTCTAAGAGCTTAACCTGGCTCACAGAAGGGGAGCCGCCTCCACAGGGAAGCCCTCAGGACCAGGAGCCCTCAGGGAAGCCCTCAGGACCGGGAGCCCCAGGGAGAAATGGTGCAGTGGGCTGGCTGTGCTGGCCCCAGAAGGAGCCCCAGCTGTCGTAAACTCAAAAACAGGGTGGGATTTTGCTCTTAAGTGGCTGTTTTCATACAGCAAACAACAGCTCGAAGGGAATCCCGTGCAGCACCCAACGGTGATGCTCAATCAGACACCACTTGGGGATGGCGTTGTTATTATTTAAGACTGAGACTCAGAAAAACTACGAAACAACTTCACTTCAGGCTTTCCAGTATAACTTTCTCCTAGTGACTGGGTGAGAGACAGCCACACAACAGTCACAGGGGGCCTTGCCCTCCACGCTAAGAAGCCAGTGCTTGTACTGCACTCAGACACAGTTATATCTGAAGGCGGTGGCACTGAAGTACAGCAGGCTGGGTGAACCCTTGCCCTGCTGTCTCTACCTAGCAGAGATCTGAGGTCTGAGTCCCTTCCTTATCTGCTGGTGTGGGCAAGGACCACACAGCTCAGCTTGAACAGTTACCACAGCCAGGGGTAAACAGACAGAGGGGCCTCTGGAACAAGGAGGCGCCACACAAGCCCACAGGTCATAAATATAGATGGAGAAAACCGTAACTGGCTGGACTCCAAAACTGTAGTCCTGGAGGAAAAAACTACTCACTGAAAACTACAAAGAATGTATTCCCTCCCCCTTTTGACTCATTTTTGCTCTCTCTCTCTGTCTCTCTCTTCTTTACTAATTTTTTGGGCTTTGGGGAATTTTCCTTTAATTTTTTCTGTCTTTTTATTTATTTTTATTTTATGGGAATAAGGTAACATAAAATTTCATAACAAAATAATATGGGAATAACAATAATAAATACATTACATGTTGTTATCTTTAAAGTAGTTGCTCAGGGTACAAGATATGGGCATAAAAATTTCTGCAATTGATATTAGCACAAACCTTCCATTTTAGTGATCTAAGAGATACTAACAGTGTAACTGACTTGCATTTTTTCCCTTTTCCCTACTTTCCTTTCCACTTTCACCTATCCTAGTTCTTTTTTCCTTCTGAAAAATTTCCTCCCATTTCACAGTATCTACTGTACATTTTAGACCTTATTTATTCTTTCAATTTCTTATAAAAGGGAGACAATATGATACTTACACAAGTGAGTGTGATTTATTTCACTTATGAGTATGGTCTCAAGTTGCATCCATTTACCCATAAGTCTCAAGTGTATCATTCTTTATGGCTGAGTAGTACTCCACTGTATAAAAATACCACATCTTTTTAATCTATTCCCAGTTGATGGGTATTTGTAATATAATTGTAGACTTTGCTCCTATGATTAAAGATACAAAATTAATAGTTACCACAGTCTGCATTCTTTCTTTCCCTCAATTTTCTGTATTTTTTCTTTTCAATTTTTTTATTAACCATATTTTTTTCTTTTTCCTTTTTTCTTATCTTTCTTTTCTCATTTGCTATTTTCTGTTACCTTTATCAAAGTCTATTAATATCCTACTACTTAATAGGATCCTTTACCTCACTTATCTCTCTTCCTTTTCTCATCTTCTATTGTATAATTTTTCAAATGTTTTTTCATTCTCCCATATCCAATCCCCTATTCTTTACTAGTAAAACTACTAAGCTTTATTAATGTTTAGGTAGTTAATTCCATGTTATTACTTTTGAATTCTTTTCCATTGTTTGAAGTATACTTGACACATTCAGTAGAAATTTACTGTATGTCAATACAGTGGTACTTCAGTTCACAAGCCTAATCCTTTCTACAATTCTGGTTGCAAACCAAATTGGACAAGAAACAAATCAAATTTCCCCAAAAGGGTCAACATTGAACCTAACCAGTGAATTTGATTTGGTTCTCGTCCAATTTGGTTTGCAACCAAAATCATGGAAAGAATTAAGTTTATGAACCAAGATACCACTGTATTGGGTTGGTCTTAGTGTTTATACTATAGTTATAGATCTCTTCTGTGGTTAAGGGAGGTATACTACTGGTTTTTATGGTATGTTCAATATGTAGTTTTTCTTGGATGATATTACATTGCAGATTTGATATTGCCGGGATGGCACAGTTGTTGCTAATGAGTTTTCCCTGTGTGCCAATATCTGGATTACCTTTGTGTCATTAACAATACTGCGGTACATTCCAAAAGAAATGTGTGCTGGGCCAGTTACACTACATTCTCACCTCCCAAATTAACAGAAGTGGTTGTATCTTGAGACTACAGTTAGCCACATCCAGAGTGCATCGCTGAAAAACAGACACAAACTAAAGAGATGTGCATACTAGAAACACAGCCTTTGCACTATACACACCCACAAATCTCTGCACAAAACAAAACAAAAATAAAAACATGAGAAGACAAGGCCAAAAAATGCCTACCAAAACTTCAACTCCCCCAAAGTCAATTCATGGGGCACCAAGAGTGAAGAAAGCAAAAGCTCCACAGCAGACTTATTTCAAAGGAAAGCACAAGAGATTTAAAAAATCAACAAAGTGCTCAGCGAGTTGAGAGGATATAATTAATGACAGATGTAATAAACAAAATGACCAGGGAGTTTACGTAAGACACTAATAAAAAGCTAGCTGAACTAAACGAAATAATATAAAACACAAATGACCAATTTAGTGAAGAGTTAGAGTTCATGAAAAGGTTCCAAAAAGAAATCCAGGAGATACATAGGAACTAAGAGCAGCAGAAGCACCAATGTGAGGAAAGAGTGTCAGAACTATAAGACAGGGCTACAAATAATTCACAGATATCTTAAAACAACAATGGAACATGAACAATGGATGCAACAGATGCTAGATGACACAACAAAGGTTGATCTAAAATTAATTGGAACTAATTCGTGAAAATCAGGAGACTGCACAAATGGCATAAAAAAATCTATTTACAGAAACAACAGGAGAAAACCTTTCAAATATACAGACAGAATTAAACAGAGAGATGAGTGAGTTATAAAGAGCCTCAAATAGTCATGATCAAAAAAGAACTTCTTCAGGACTCATCACAGTCAAAAACCCAGAAGTCCAACACTGACAGAATCTTCCAAGCTATTACAGAAAAACAACAAATTACTTACAAAAGTAAATCCATTAGAATTACAGCAAACTTCTTAACACAAACCTTAAAGGCCAGGGAAGTTTGGAAGTGTTTCAAATTGTAAAAGAAAACAATTTCCAAAATAGACTGTGGTGGGTTAAAAACTGGTGGTCAACTTAACACCAGCTGAACTGAATTTGCATGGTGGTAAGCGTGGATGGGCCACCTGAGGACTATTGCCAATACAAAAGGAGAACTGGAGAAGTTAGCACTGTTAGTTCTCCATAGTGTTGGTGTTGTTTGGTGCCATAAGTTCTGCTGTTGCCATGGGTTCTTCTGGAGGAGCTTGTCGAGATTCTTTCCTGATATAAACTTGGCTGCCCTCATCATCAGAGGAGCTCAGGGCCTTGTTGTTGCTGAGAATGGCTGTGGTTCACTTTGGGGGGGGGTGCTCTGGTCCTTCTTTGAGTACTGTTTCCTGGCTCCAGAGGGGAAGATGGTGCACTGTTCAATACCCAGGAGAAGCCTGTCATGCTGGCTTCCTAATATGAACTTGGCTGTTTTCGTTGGAGGGATTTGGGATCTCACTGTCGCTGAGGATGGCTGTGGTACTTTTTTGGGGGAGCCCTGGTCCTTATTTTGAGTGTTGCTTCTTGGTTCCAGTGCAGAGCCCTCAACCTTCTGGCAGAGATCCTTCATCCCACTGGCACAGACTTTCTAGCTTACACTGCTGACCTTTGGGCCTTCCCAGTGCAGATCCATAAAAGACTTGTATGAGTCATTGTCGTGGGCTCTAGGCCTTCAGTTGGACTTATGGGAGGCACTGTCATGAGTTCGAGGTCTTCAGCTGAACTCATGCAGCACATTGCTGTGGGATTCAGGCTCTTGGCTAGATTCTCTAGGTCTTCAGTGTGTGGACAGATTTCCTGCACTTTCTTTGTATTTGACTCCTTGGGTGACCGTTATGAATAATACTATAAATCATGTGTCCTGTACATAATTGTTCTCCTTGCAATCCCTGACTACAACACAGACACCATGCCAAACTGTTTTTCAACAGTTTTGACAGAGAGCACATCGAGTAATTCATGATCACCAAAGTGGCACTACAAAAACACTCAAGGATATCCTCGAAAGTGACAATGAGGCCAACAATGCGAAAAAGTCTCATAGAATGAATACACCAAACAGGGTGAGTAGTTAAGCAGAAGACAAAACAAAAATAAAAAGGAAATCAGCAATGCAGGACAATAAAATACGACATGGTTAGTCAGTACTTTTTGGTAATAACTCTCAATGTGCATAGTCTTATTTCCTCCGTCAAATCACACAGGCTGGCAGAATGAGCCAAGAAATAAATTCAACAATATACTGAATACAAAATACATATTTAATTAAAAAAGAATTGCACAGGTTAAAAGTCAAAAAAGGGAAAATAACATTTCACACAACTGGAACCTGGAAAAATACAGGAATATCTATCCTAACTTCAGAAAAAATGGACTTGAAGCCATTCGAGAACTAAGGCGGGAGAGACCCAGGCCTCGCCAGGAAGCAATCCTGGCAGGGAAACCATATCATTTTCATTATTTTGTTGGTTTGGGTTTTATTCTCTTTTGTTTTGTTTGATTATGTTAAATCTGACGGCATGAGCAGCGATTTGAAAGATAGCAAGACATATTATGGTATCCATTTTGGATTTATTATTGGTTTGTTTTGAAGTCCTTTATTGCATTCATTGTTTTGTTTTGACTGTTTCTATTATATTCTGTTCTGCACAACTTTTACTATGTCTGAAGGAACATGCAGCTATTCTGAAGACAACAAAAGGCATTATGGTAACTATTGTTGGTTTCGTAAGGTCTTGAAGTCCTATATCACGTATACTAGTTTATTTTGATTGGTTTTATTGTTTCATTTTCCTTGGTTTTATCCTCTTTAAAATTAAAAAAAAAGGACTTGAAACCAAAATTGACTAAAAGAGGCAAAAAAGGTCATCCTATATTGGCTAAGGGAAAAATCTGACAGGAAAAGATAACTTCTAAATACATATGCGCCAAATATTAGTGCACCCAACTTCATGAAACATTACATAAAATCAGATAAACGCCAACACAAATATGGTAGAAGACCTCAATGCTGCACTGTCACAAACAGATCAACCAGATAAAAAAAATCAACAAAGAAAAATAAAAAGTTGACCAAACCTTTGAATAAATGTACTTAATAGCTACCTAGAGTATTCCACCCAACAGGAGAATGGACAATCTCAGCAGCTCTTGAGGCTTTCTCCAAAATAGACCACATGCTAGCCCATAAAGCATGCTTAGGTAAATGCAACAGAATCAAAATTATCCCATGCATATTATCAGATGATAATGAAACTAGAAGTCAATGGCAAAAGAAATCACAGAAACTGTGCAAACACATGACAGTTAAACAATATTCTCTTGAATAATCAATGGGTCAAAGAAGAAAAAAAGAAAGAAATTAAAGAACTCCAAGAAACAAACGGTAATTCCAGTACAATACAGCACACCTATGGGACACAATGAAAGCAGTCCTAAAAGGACAGATTATAGTTGTAAATGCCCACATCAGAAAAACAGAGCAAGGTCAAATAATCTAATGATGTACCTCAAGGTACTTGAAAACACAAGAACATTCCAAATCCAAAGCCAGGACAAAGAATGAAATGATATAGATCAGAGCAGTAATTAATGAAATTGAGATAAAAAAAACACTAGAGATCTTTATGGACCTACCTATTTAATGACTGGATTTAAGACTGAGTGCACTGAGTAGACTTACTACCCGCTACTCAGCCTTACGATTCACATTTGGGCTTTCAACACAGGAACATGATGCGGCCTCCTGGTGGCTTCTTCTGCAGTACAGTATTGTAATTTCTGATGATTGTACTGTACAGTATAGTACAGCACTGTAGTTTTATGTTATTATATATTTCAGTACTTCATATAAGAGTTATGCAAATAAAAGCAAAGTCATCAAGTTGAAGTTTCCTTTGACCATTTCTTTGTTCTGACTAATGTAATATATATACTATATGCAATTCTTCATTTAGTGACCCATTCATTTAACAACCTAGCCACAGAAACAGAACTCAGTCATTAAATAAAGACTGTCTGTGATAACAAATGACAGAGAGGCTACAGGGAAAAGAACCCTTCTATGTTATTGTTGGGCATGAAAACAGTACAACCAACCATGGAAATCAGTATAGAGATTCCTCAAAAGACTAAAACTAGACATTTCATTCAACTCAGCTATTCCCTTCCTAAGTATCTTCCTGAAAGAGTTAAAGACATCATATTATAGTGATACATGCATATTCATGTTTATAGCAGCACAATTCACAACAGCTATATCTTGTAAGCAGCCTATATTTCCACCAATAGATGAATAGATAAAAAAATGTGTTATTTATCCACAGTGAAGTAATACTCTGCCACAATGGATAAATGGGAGTCATTTGTAGAAAAAGAGATGCACACAAGACAATAATGTTAAGTGAAGGAAGTCACACACATAAGCTAAAATATTAAAATTCCCAAATATAAATGAAGAGCAAAATTAAAGATAATAGGAAATAAGGAGATACACATTTTGCAAATGGCAAGTGTAACAAGAGACAGAAAGAATGGCAGGGAAGGCAGGGAGGAGAAAAAAAACAAGAATTAAGTTGTGCTATGTTCATGAACCAACTCCCCAAGAGGAACATGACCATTACACACTACAGATATACACTAAAAAAAGTGGGAAAAAAAAACCTTCTCAATTAAAACCATAATGAAGCCAGGGATGCAGTTCATAGCACAGCGTTTGGCTGGCAAGTATAAGCTTGAGGTCATGAGTTTGATTCCAGGTACTGAAAAAACAAAAACCATAATGAAAACTACTTAAGATGACAAAATTTAAGAAGTTTGAAGTTTAATAAGAGAAAATTGAAGAAGTCTGAAGTTTAGTAAGAGGTAGCACTGGTAAAAGCAGTGGATCAATATTGGTAAATCAACAGCAGTATGGTAAACTAGTACAGCCTCTTTGGAAATTTGACATTTATTACAAAACTTAACATTCACATAACATATGACCTAGCAATTTCGTCCTTTGAAAGTCTTGTATTTGTAGAAGATGTCAGTGAAAAAATTAAGTCCCAGAACACCAGATGATACAATTTTATGAAGTTTTTTAAAAATGCAAACCTATATTGACTGGAGATAAACATATTTACAAAAAATTTAAAAGCAAGGGAATGATAAACACAAAATTCATGATAGTGTTTACTTTTTGCAGAAGGATGAGACTGGGAATTGTAGAAGAAACATGGATAAATGCACCAGTATCAGTAACATTATCTCTTATGTTGGATGGCAGGCTGATAAACTTCCATTTTATCAGGATGCTTCCTAACACATTTATGTAATATACACTATACAATTGATTGCTAATTTTTATAAGGTGCTTATTATGTACAGCATTTCAAACTCTCACTGTACCCTCTATAGTCTATGAAAAAAATTCTGTTAGTATCTCCAATTTACAGATGATGAAACTAAAGCAAAAAGAAATAATGTCTTTACAGTCATATTAATGGAGCCAGGAGAGAAATGGAAAATCACACCCTAGATTCTACACTGTTAATCTGTATATTATATGTATTAAGTAACACAAATAAATGTTATTTTAAAAATAAATGAAGGAACCAATAACTAATTGATCTACCTTTCATTTTCTCTGATGACATTTTCAAGTTGTAGTTTCATCTCACCCATCTGTTTCTGAAAGAATAAAGTACAATATAGAATTGTATTTTCCAGATCATTAGATGTCCACTAAATAGGCCATTCATATGCAAGCATTCAGACTAACATTAGTCTACAGGTAAGAAAGACTTATGCATTACTCTCAATAAACAATATTAAAAACGCATAGTTTAATAATACATAGAACATTATGAATAGACTGTAAAAATATTTTAACACATTGAGAGGTATTTACAATATAATTCCTATGATTTATAGTTATGAAAACAAACTAAGACATTCCGCAGTATCATACTATAACAAATACCAGATGATTCCTGCATCTTGACTGTATATCTTAATTAATTTACCTCACTTGAGGTGGTGCCATATAAGTATATTTCAATTGGTAAAACAGCCAACAGTGAAAAAGAAAATAGAGTTCTTATTTAGTAGTTATTCATTTAGTCTCTGATTTACCAGGCTTATTAACTACCTAACCTCTCTGCTATACAAGGCTGCTAGGTTCAATACACATGGTCACTGACATACTTAGGAGGAAAGATCATTTTTAAACCTACTAGTTAAAATACATTGAAGAACAAAATGTGTACTGTAAAAGGAAATAATATGAAAGTTTGATTAATTTTTCTGACAGAATAAAGGGAATACCAGAATTTCAAAAGCAAAAGAAGCACATTTCAAGTAGGCAGAAATATGAATAAAAGACAAAAGACAAAAATAAGTAGCCAGCTCTCAACGAAAGTAAATGTGCAAGTGGAAAGCAGGAAGGAGGCCTCGTTAAATCACACTTAAATCGAAAGTGCAATGAACTAGAGATACATCCCTAGTCTAGACTGGCCACCCTAGGCTGAAGGAGAGAAGCTAAGCCTAAAGTCAGCTTTGGCATGAGGTGCTGGAAATGGGCCATTCTCCAAGTCTTTCTCTCTGCCTTTCAGGCAGAGAAGCTCCAGGCAGCTTGGTCTAGAAACTCACTTAACAGCCAATTCTAAGTATAAACTGGTTTGAAAAGTGAGCTTTTCCCAGGTCCCTGCTACACCAAAATCAAAATTAAACCAAAATGAGTTAATTTACTACCAGAGAAGTGAGCGCAGACCACACATCAATGTATGCAGTGAGAAATAAAACTGCAAAAGGCAAGTGCAGCATCTGAAATTCCATGCTAAGATATTTAGATTTTACTGTAAAAAGTTTCCCCAAAGCCGGGCATGATGGCACACTCCTGTAATCCCAGCACTTGGGAGACTGAGGCAGGAGAATCGTTCGGAAGTTTGAGACCAGCCTGGGTTACAAAGTGAGCCCAAGGCCAGCCTGAACTGCATAGCAAGACCCTGTCTCAAAAAGGAAAAATAAAAGTATCCCCATTGTATAATGTTTTAAAAAGTTGACATTAAAAGTTGTAATATTAAATATTCATTACTCTCAAAAAACAATATAGGCTATATATGCATTAGCTAAAATTAATGATGGATCACAAAACTCATTTTACATTATTTGTTTGAAATATTTAATATTGGGAAGGAATCAGCAAATTTATCATTACTATTTACATTTTCTTTTTAAAGTCCTTTTAACTTTGATTTTTAAAAAATTTTGAATTTTTTTATTTTATGAAAAATAAAACAAATTTTCATAACCAAATAATAGAATGATAGTTATTACACTGTGTATTCTTATCTTCAAAGTAGTACAAGATATAAGTCAAAGGGATTCTTACAAAAAAGAAGCAAACAGATAATAACACTAACATTTTTTAACAAACTAAGATAATATAAATGAAACAAATGAGCATATATATTGAAATATTTTTAAAACAATGGATATGTAATTTGGGAAAGTATCTGCACTTCTACCTACTTTTTATTTATCTATTTTTCTCTTTATTAGTGAATATATATAGTGTGTATATACATAGGGTGTATATGTACACTATACAATGATTATATAATATACATAATACATATAATATATTATATATGTTATAGAAGAAAGCATGGTTTTTCTGGCAGAAAATCTTTCACACAGATAACTGCAGCAGTACTTCCTGTGTTTCAACGATACTCTATTTTTTGTCATTAAATTTTAAGTCATTGTGTCTTAAGAATTAATTCAACTAATTAATAATACCTGTGAGAACAACTATTCTTAGAAGGAACTGTCAACATTTCTTTTCTCTCTCTCTAAAAGAGGTAACAACTATTCTTACCATTATAGATTGTTGTTGAGCTTTTTAAATTGTAGCTTCCTCTCACTAATTAGTAATCTAGTAATTCCACTTAGGTAGTAAGATTTCCAAATGGAGAAAAAATTAAACACTTTAGTGTAATAGCTGATTAAATATATAGGTGAGTCAGATAAAATATATAAAGTTTAATTTCAAGAAAACTAGCTATTTTATAGCAATTAAAGCATATAATATGTCACTAATGATTCAGAGGCTGAATTCAGCAATACTTTAGACTCATTAGTACTATAAACAAAATTCAAAAGAGGCTGCTTCTTTAATTGTCAATAAGAATGATGAAAACACATTATTGTGGTTGTATTAAATTCAAAGGACCAAGGGCTACACAAAGTATACAGTAAAGACTTGGAAATGAACTAATTTAAGAATTACTTATCATAAAACAGATTGCATTTTTAAAAAAATGCCTGTTCCCACTGCTATGCATTTCTGAAAAAAGGCTGCTACACTTTAGGCCTGCATTAGAAGTAACTAAAAGTCATAAAAGAAAAAACAACCAACAGAGACAATATTTGACAATATTTGAAATTGAGAAACAAAATCTACTGGGGACCCGGCCTAGATCCCCAATCTCCCAAATAAGCCTATGGCGAAAGCTTAGATAAATGAGACAAATGGTATGGTTTTAGGGCTCCAGGAGAGTCAAAGCCCCTACAGAGTTTTTGACTCTGTAGCTGGGATGAGGGCTAAGACAAAGAGCTTCTCTGGACCACCCGTATTTATTTTCATCGTAGACAAAGAGAGGGGATACTGAGGGAGGTTCCCGAACTGAGCAGGACTTGGGAGTCACTTCAAGGACATCTCCAAGTAGGAAAAGATGCCAGAAAAGGAGAACTGTCTTATCTTCAAGATGGCATTTGTGGTGGGACTGCAATGTCTGCAGGGTAAGATGCTTGCAGGACAGTCTCTATTAACATAACTGATTATGGAGCCAAGATGTCATCAGCTGCAGCCTTCTTTACCTTGTCTTTTGAGGTATCTCTGACCTCATCAGCCACTACAGGCCTCAGTCAGGACCAGTGATTCAGAGGTTCATTTACTATGAATCAGCTCCCCTCGCCAGGCAAGAGGCCTAGGCCTAGGACAGGCTCACAGATACATAAAATGCCAATTAGTAAATTTTAAATCCTGCTCAGAGCCGCTTCACAGTGGTCTCCAACAAAAATCCATTCTGCAAATAAAACATGCAGGTAGAAAGAAGGTAAGGAGACAGGTTTGACATGTTAGAGATTATCTTTAGTTTTGTTTTTTAATCCAATGTCTCGTTACTATTGCTATCTGGCAAAAGTATCTCCTACACGCTTAGAAATTTTTCTTTGCCACATTACTACTTCCTTATGTATTTTTTGCCCTTGAAAACTATCTCACATCATTTCAGATACTTCTCCTTACCTTCATTCTACCTTCACGTTTTATTATTTGCAGAACGGATTTTACCTCTCAATTTCAAATATTGTCTGTGTCAGTTGTTCTTTCTCTTATGTCTTTTAGATACTTCTAATGCAGGCTTAAAATGTAGCACCTTTTTTTCAGATAATCTTTAAGCACATACACATGGATGCACACAGGCACAGACTAAACAGCATCAAGAATCAATACAGTAAAATATTTTATTCTTCCTCAGTGTTTTTATAAAGAATGGGAGTCTGTTTCATTTTTTCTTCACATAATAGAACATTGCAAAAATTTCATAATTATAATTTCATACCTGATAGTATTTCAGTTGCCCACCCAGCTCTGCCAGATGTTTATCATACTCAGAAATAAGAAGTGCTAAAAAGCTGAAGAAAAAGCATAGAGTTAAAACTAGGGCATACTCTGTCCCATCCAGTTTAATAAATACATAACAAATTATGTATCCAAATGTTTATGTTTTATTTATCCATAAGAATCAGTACCTTGCCTTTTCTCTAAATGAAGGGTTTTTAAATCTTAGTGTAAGTATTATTCTTGACTAAAGAACTGTTTGTCTCGTGTGGGTGAGTGGAGTAGGTAATCTGGTCTGAACATGGTACAGTGTTTATTTGTATTTCTGGCCTCTACCTATTAGATGCCAGTGGCAGCCTTACCCTCTATGGGTTTTACTTTTTGTGACAAATAAAAATGCTTCCAAATATTATCTCTTACTGGTACAAGGGAAAAAATCTTCCTCCATTGTGAGTCAGTCTAATAGACTCTATGATGCTTGCTTTTTCTTATCAATTCAGTAAGTCTGTTAGGTCTAACTATAGAAGGCCAAAAGTAAACAGTCCAAATACTAATGGAATTCTTTTAATGACAGTTAATAATATTAAGAAAATAATATTTTTCTAGTAATACTTTACCTTTGGTCAACTTTTGAGTTTATTAATGTTTCATCTCCATCCCCTTGGAGGACAGTTTTCTATAACAGAAAACATGCATCTTAAAATGTTTTCTCACATCATTTAAAATTAAATACAATTGAAACTTCTATAACCTTATAAAATCCATTGATATACTCCCAAGAGACTAAAAGAAATAAATCAGTTTATTGATATCGAAATGCATTTGCAAATTTAACACACATACATGAAAAAACCTCTTAGAAGATCAGAAATATGAAGAATTTTTCTTGACTTGATAAAAATATCTACCAGAAAAAAAGTTACTTTAATTATCATTCTCTATGGTAAAACACAGACGCATTGCATTAAATTCAGTAATAATACGAGGTTGCTCATAATCACTATTAAAATTCAACATCAACATCACACTAAAAAGTTCAGCCAAAATAAACACAATGTGTGAGAGATTTAGCAGTTGAAAAGCAAGATACAATGTTATTATTTACAGATAATTTGACCTTTTACCTAGAAAAAGTCATATAACTTACCAATTATTAGGACTAGTAAGAGAATATACTAAGTTATCAGAATATTAACTTTAAAAAAGGTAACTCAGCAGTTTCTTCAAACACCAGTGCTCTTTTTTTCTCTGATTTATTTTGAAAGAGAAAACATATGCATATTTTCCTTACTTGTTCATCTATCAATAAATATTTAGGACAGTGGTGGTGAACCTACGTCATGTGTTATTATTGTTTTTCTTTCTTTCTTTTTCTTCTACTTCTTTTTTATTTCTTTTAAGTCAGGGTCTCACTATGCAATTCAGGCTGGCCTTGAGCTCACTTTGTAGCCCAGGCTTGTCTCAAACTTGTGACGATCCTCCTGCCTCAGCCTCCTGAGTGCTGGGATTACAGGCATGCGCCATGACACCTGGCTGTGTTTTTCTTCTAAAACAAAAGATGTTAATGTAGAGTTTTTACTTTCTAAACTAAAACCTCAGTATTCCGGTTTAATTGCAGTGTTGGTACGTTGTGATAAGTAAGTGGGTCTGGGCTTGCAGTTCAGTACTTGGTCTCTAAAAGGTTTGCTATCACTGATTTATCATGTTTCTACATTTTGACCCTTGTGAATAATGATGCAATGAACACAGGCATACATTTCATTTGGATACAGAGTCAGAAGTGGGACTGCTGATCATAGAACAGTGCTATTTTTAACATTTTTAGAAATCCCTACATTGGTTCCATAATGGCTACACCAATTTACACTCCCAACAACGTACAACAGCTCTTATTTTCTCCACGTCCATGAACACCTGTAATTCATTTTTTTTATAACAGCTATCCTGTTAGAACTTGGTATCTTATGACATGGTATCTCATTGAAGATTTATATTTCCCCAATAACTAGTGATGCTCATATAACTTTTGATCATATGTATGTCTTCTTTGGAAATGAAAATGTCTAAATGTCTGTTAAGGTCCTTTGTCCATTTTTAACTGGGTTATTGTTACTATTATTATATTCTGGATATTAACTTGTTATAGATATGCAGTCTGCAATGTAGATGCAAATATAATGTGTTAGTTATATTAACTCAATATGTACACGATCTGATCAAAAACTACAGTGAACACTGTTGCCATGTGCCATCGATTAAAGGCAGGGATCTTCAGTATGAGAAGCAGCACATCACATGTGAGCAACAGTGTGAAGTTTCAGCTTGTATAGTGCAGTCGGCTGTGAGCAACAGTTGAGGGAAGATGTGTTTCAAAGTGAACCATAAATCATAAATCACAAACAACACATTTCACTGGAGTTGCATGACTGTGCTGTTTCAGATGCCAGCTTTGTAGGAAGTGTCATCACAGGAGATGAAACTCAGGTCTATGGTTATGATCCAGAGAAAAAGGTTCAGACTTCTCAGTAGAAATCACTAAATTCTTCTTGTACCCCCCCACAAAAATGCCAATCAAGATCCAACATCAAGGTGATGCTTGCTGCATGTGTTTTTTGACCTTGACAAAATTGTGCAAACTAAATTTGTGCCCAGAAATACTATGGTGAACTCTGAATATTACAAATGTATATTATTTAAGAAACAACATGTTAAAAAAATGGTCTGAGAAATGGGGAAATGGTTTCATCTTCCATAAGGACAATGCTCTATGTTACACATACCGACACAGCAATTTCTGTCCAAAAACAAAAAAAAGCTACTACAGTGTGTCCTAATCCACCTTATCACTGTATCTGGCACCATGTGATTTAAGACTTTTCCTCAAAGTTAAAAT
>RJWM01013898.1:37513-51051 GCA_004363535.1 Dasyprocta punctata | reverse complement strand
AATGAGAAGCAGTCCTTTAAACTGACCGTAGTCTGGATGAACACAACACAATTATATCACAATAAGTACAATTTAATGAAACTGTTTATGTCCAGTGTTTCAAGTTTCCTGGAAACTAGCTCCTCCTGAGTTATCTCAAAACAAAGGCTAAAATCAACTACTGTGAGGAAGTTGATTTCACACAAGTTCATTTTTTTTTTACCTTAAAATAATAGTGAGAAAACTCTGTACACACATAGCTGAGAATTAAAAAACACCTCTGGATCCACCAAGACAGAGCAGGGGCAAGCAGCACTGACAGGAAGCTCAGAGATGCTCACCCAGGTCAACAGGAAGGAGCTGGAAGGCAGAACAAACACTCACTGTAATACCACTTGAACAAGCCGCTGACCAGAAGAAACTCAGAAATCTTAGTTAAAATAAGTGAGCCCCCCCCCCAACAATTTTAGCCAGAGCAATAAGGCAAGAGAAAGAAAAAAAAAAGGGATACAAATAGGAAAGGAAGATGTCATACTAGCCCTATTTTCAGATATGATTCTTTGCATTCAAGACCCAAGAAACTCCAGCAGAAAACTTTCAGATCTGATAAGCAAACTCAGCAAAGTGGCAGTGTACTAGTTAGAATTCTTTAGAAGAACAGAATCAATAGAAAATGTATGTACAATTCTGCATTTATTAGGTAAGATCAGAGGATGAGAATCCACAGTGGTCATCTGCATTCTGGAGTCCTGGAGGATCCAGAAGTTGCTCAGGCCAAGAAGTGGAAACCACAGAACAAGAGGGATCAAGGATGCAGTGCCTGTCCAAAGTCACAGGCCTGGACACTCTCTGGAGGGTCTTGGGTATGAGTCTGCATTGGGAAACTGAAGAAATGGGAGACTGACATCCAAAGACAAAAGGGAAGACTGGAGTTCTTAAAAACTAGGAACACTTCCTTCTTTTTTCTCCCTTTATCCCATCCAGGCTACAAGTCTATTAGTTGGTGTTCTGCATACCTAGGGTGGGTCTTCTCCTCTGTTTACTGGCCTACATGTCAATCATCCACCTATACACCCAGAACTGTGCTCCACTAATCTGCTAGGCACTTCTTAATCCATTCAAGTTGCCATATCATGATTAACATCACAGGTAGGATACACCAACACATAAAAATCAGTAACGCTCCCGTACAGCCAACAATGACTCCACTCAGAAATTAGGAAGGCAATTTCATTCATGATAATGTCAGAAAAATTTAATACCCAAGAAACAACCTAACCAAAGAGATGAAAGATCTCTACAATCAAAATTATAGAATACTGACGAAAGAAACTGAGTAACTCATTAAAAAACAGAAAGACTTTCCTTGTCCATGGATGGGTAGAACTAATATTGTTACACATTATCAAAAGCAATTTACAGATTCAATGAAACTCCTATTAAATATGAACATTCTTCATAGAGCAAGACAAATAATCTTAAAATTTATATGGAATCAGAAAAGACCCAGAATAGCCAAAGCAATCCTGAGCAAAATGAGTGAGACTGAAGGCATCACAATACCAGATTACAAGTTATACTTCAAAGCCAAAGCAACTAAAACAACATGGTACTGGCATGAAAACAGATGTGGTGATCAATGGAATAAAACAGAAGAAACACAAACAATACCACGCTCCCACAGGTATCCAATTTTTGACAAAGGGGCCAAAAACATTACTGGAGAAAAGAGCACAAATAGTGCTGAGAAAACTGGGTATCCACATACAGAAGGCTGAAACTAGATCCCTATTTCTCACCTGTTATAAAACTAAATCAAAATGGATAAAAGACCTGGATATAAAGCCAGAAACTTTGACACTGCTGGAAGATAGCAAAGGGGAAACACATGAAACACTCGAAAAGACTACCTAAATAGGACTCTAAATAGGACTCCAATAGCACAAGAAATAATGTCAAGAATCAACAAGTGAGATTATGTCAAATTAAAAAGCTTCTGTGCAGCAAAGGAAACAGTGAAGAAACAACCTACAGAATAGGGAACAACCTTTGCAAGGTACTATTTTGATAGAGAATTAACATCCAGAATATACAATGAGCTTTTAAAAACTAACCCAATCAAAACTTGGCAAATGAGCTGTGTGTGGTAGCACACACCAGTAATCTCAGCACACAGGAGGCTGAGGCAGGAAGATCATGAGGAGTTTGAGGCCACCTGTGGCTATCTAGTGAGTTCAGAGCCAGCCTGGATGACATAGAGAGACACTGTCTTAAAAACCAACCAAACAAACAAACAAATAAGGAATGCTGGCAAGGAAAATGAGCCCTTCTACCTTGTTGATGGGAATGTCAACTAGTACAACCATGAGGAAATCAGCATGGAGAGACTGCAAAAATTATAACTAGAAATATCATTTGATCCAGCTATATCATTCCCAGGTATAATCTGAAAATAATTAAATGCAGGGTACAATAGTGATAACTGCACACCAGATATAGTGCATTTATTTATTTATTTATTTATTTTATAGGGAATAAAACCAAACGAAATAAAACAATAGTCAAAACAAAACAATGAACATGGTACATGACTTCAAAAAAAGATCACAGAAAATCAATAACGGCTACCATAATGCTTCTTGATATCTTCAAAATAATTGCCCATACCATCGGGCATCATAAAAACAAACAAAATAGTACAGAATAAAACCAATAAAAACAAAACAATGGAAGTAACACAGGACTTCAAAACAATGGTAAAGCAACAGTGGTTATCATAATGCCTCTTGTTATCTTCTAAGTAGTTGCCTATATCATCAGACATAATACAATCAAACAAATCAAAATAAAATCACTCAAAACAAAACAATGAAAGCAATACAGGGCTTCAAAACAAGATAATAGGAAATCAATATGACTACCATAATATATTTTGTTATCTTTGAAATAGCTGTCCATGCTATCAAATATAATAAAATTAAACAAACTGAAACAGAATAAAACCAAACTGAACAATGAAAACAATATGGGATTCAAATCATAATAATAGATTAACAATGGCCACTGCCTTCCTTTTTAGATACTTCCTCCCCTTTCACTTTCACAACATGTATTGTGCATTTTGGATCCCACTAACTCCTTTAGTTTTTTTATAGTAGGGAGAAACATGATGTTCACCCATGTGGCTGAATCATTTCATCTATGAGCATGATCTCAAGTTGTACCCATTTACCTATAAGAGCCTTGAGGTTATCTTTCTTTGTAGCTGAGTAGCTTTCCATTGTATAAAAATGCCATGTCTTTCTTGTCCACGCGGCAGCTAATGGGCAAGCTACCCCCACTTCTTTCTGGTTCCCTGTCACATAGAGCATTGACCTCTCTCCTTTGACTTTCAGTCTATGAACCCCTTTTCGAGTTAAATGTGTTTCTTGTATAAAGCATATTGATGGATCCTGTCTCCTGATCCATTCTGCCTGTGTTTCTTTTTATAGATGAACTGAGGCCATTTACATTAATGGTTATGGCCAACATGCACTGCCTTGTCTCTGCCATGCTATTTTTCTGCCGTTTTCTGCCTACTTTTGCTCTCCATTCAATTGTCTGCCCCATTCAGTAACACCCCTCTGCCACTGTTCCTGGAGCTGTGATCTTTTTTATCTCTCTTTAGAATGTCCTTCAGTATTCTTTGTAGGGTTGGTCTGGTGGTCATGAATTTCTTCAGTTGTACTCTGTCATGGAAGTATCTTGTTTCTCCACTAATTTTGAAAGATAGTTTTGCAGGGTACATCAATCTGGGTTGGAAGTTGTTTTCTTTCAGGACTTGAAATACTTCACTCCAAGCTCTTCTTGACTTGATGGTTTGTGTTGAGAAGTCTGTCATGATTCTGATAGGTTTTCCTTTATAGGTGATCTGTTTTCTCTAACAGCTTTTAATATTCTGTTCTTGTGTTGAATTTCTGGGATCTTGATTATTATATGTCTGGGTGTAGATTTATTTTGGTTATGGCTAGCTGGAGTTGTATATGCTTCACTTATCTGAATGTCACTTCCTTTTCCCATGCTTGGGAAGTTTTCTGATATTATTTCTGTAAATAGACTTTTAATGTCATTTGTGTCGACCCCTGCTCTTCCACCTCACACCTATTATTCTTAAGTTATGTTTCTGTGGGTTGTCTAGCAGCCATGGAATTGTTACTTCCAGGTTCCTTGTTATTTTTAAGAGAGCTTTCCTTTCATGATCACAAGCTGCAAACCTGTCTTCAAGGTCTGAAAGTCTATCTTCAGTTTCTTTCAAGTGGTTTTGCCAGCTTTCAATGGAGTTTTTAATTTCCTGGATATCTCTTTGAATCTGTTTCATGCATTCTAAATCTTTTTTGTATTGTTCATTCAAGGTTTCCCTCATTTTCTTATGCTCTTCCACTTTTTAATCTATGCCTTCTTTAGAGATGCTTAGCAATTCTTTTATGTTTTTCATTTCTTCTTTTAGTTGAGTTAGTATTTCTGTTCTAATTTCTTTTATAGCCTCATGAAGTTGTTTCTTTACTTCAGTTGCCATCGCTTCAGAAACTTCAGGCGTGCGACTCCCAATCTCTTCCATGTTTGCAGCTCCTGGACTTGCTCTGCTTGGATTAGAGGCCAGAGACTGCCTTTTGCTTCTTTGTCTTGACATATTCCTGGGTTCTTCTGGACAAGTGGGTATTGGGGTCCCAGGCATGTCCCACATTGGCTACAATTTCTCTGAAGCGAGACAGCTTGGTTCTTCTAGCCAGTGCTAGCTACAGGTATCTGATGGCAGCCATTGGGTGCGCTGGTGCAGGGCTGTCTGCCACTTTTCTCAGCCTGCATTGGTTCCCTGATGGCTGGTGGAGTGTGTAGGGGGCTGGGGCTGGCTGCCTCTTGTGGACCTGGGCTGGTCACCGGTGGGAATCCTCCACTACTGCCCCTGGAGTGTGCATGGGGGTGGGGCCAGTCACTGTCTCCAAACCAAGATGGCTACCCATAAGGAACCTCCGCGATGGTCTCTAGAATGTGTGTAGGGGCAGGGCTCAGTCTGAGCAATCTCTGTGCATTTCCGCCCAGCTAGGAGCTGCTGGAGGAAGTCAGCAGTTCTGGTTCCAGGCTTATCCAGCCCGACTCCAAAATGGTTCCTGGCCAATCACTGTCTCCCACCAGAGGACTGAGTCCTCTGCACTCACCACCAGCCAGTGCAGTCTTTCAGGTCTGCTGCTCCTCTCCACTGCTGCTCCCCTCCAATGCTGCCCCTCTCTGCAGAGGCCTCCAGGGTTGCCAGCCGCCACATCACTGCCAGTTACTGCCTTCTTCTTCATTTGAAGTTTTCTTTTTACTCTTTCTGTAGGCTTCAATTCTCACTTTAGATTCTTCCTGGGTCCAGGAGACCTACTTCCTTCCTTCGTGTCTTCCCCACAATGCTATAGTCTAGCATCTGGACTGTATCTCTCAGAAAGGCTGTTTACTCTGCTGCTTACCATTCTGCCATCTTCCTGGAAGCCTAGTGCACCAATTTATAGCAGCACAATTCACCATAGCTAAATTGTGGAAACAGCCTAGGTTCCCATCATGAATGGGTAAAGAAAATGTGGTATATATACCAACAGAATATTATTCAGCTATAAGAAGAATGAAGTCATGTCAACTGCAGGAAGTAGATGGAACTAGAGACTATCATGTAAGCAAACTAATTCAGACTGAGAGTTAAATGTCACAAGTTTTCTCCTGTATGAGAAACCAAGTAAGTAAATAAATAAAATGAAATAAAACAAAGGAAAGGACATAAACTAGAAGGTAGACTTTAAATATGGTAAGGGAGGGGAATGAAATGGAGTCATGGGATTGAAAATGATCAAGATATGTTAATACAACCTTTTTCTTTTTTTTTTCTTTTTGAGACAGGGTCTCACTTTGTAGCTCAGGCTGGTTTTGAACTTGCAGTGATCCTGCGTCAGCAGCCCAAGTGCTGGGATTAAAGGTGTGTGTTACCACAACTGGTTCAAGATATGTTACATTCATTTACCAATTTCCTAAAAATTAACCTCTCTATTCTGCATTACTAATATGCATGATGGAAAGAAAACAAGAAAGGATGAAAGGAAGAAGAGAAAGAGAGACAGCTCTATTGAGGTCTGCAGCAAATGTCATTTCCCTGAATTCTGCCATCTGTCATGGTGTGAGAAAGGGAGTAGGCTGAGAGGCTGGGCTTTGTGTGGCTGGGCTCTGTGGAACAGACCAGGTTGAAAGAATATTAATAGCTGGGCAAGAGACTCTTAAAAAGAAATCCTGAGGGGGAAAATAGACTTAAAAAAGGACACAATACATTTTTCTTCTCTATGTTAAGTCAAACTATATAATGTTTCCCAATTTTGTGCTATACCAACTCCATCCCTTATTATTTGATTAGAACCATCTGAGAGAACCTTCCTTCATTATTTAGAATAGATGCAGTTTATCATCTTTAAAATCTTTAATACAGAAAAAAAAATTAAGAGATTCTGTTAATGATTGAATTTTCATATTTGCAGAGAAAGCACCATACTATCACTTACTGTAGGAAGTTAATTATTTTTAAAGGAAGAACAATTTGGGAACCAAAATAGTAAAAGAAAGGCTACTCATGTCCACATACAATGTCTGTCATAGTCACTACTCTGTGAACTTAAAACCTCTCTTCAAACAGAATAATGCCATTTAAACAATTACTTTTACAACTTGTTACAATGAAAAGCTTATCAAGGAGATGTAAATATTATTTTGGTGATATGGTCCAACTACTAATAGCCAAATTAAAAGTGTTTACAAATGACACTAACAGCCACAGGTACTCAGACTGAACTGTCCAGCGATTTGTTCACTTTGTGTGAATTTTAAGTCAATAGGCAAGAGGTAAACTCTGTTTGAGTTTACCTCAAAACCTCATAAAGGGTTTTGATTATGCTTTTGTTACTAATTAACTATGTGATTTTGAGCAGTTTTTTTAGTTTTTTGTTTTAAAGAGGAATGATAATGCCAACTTTTGTCATTGGCTATTGTGAATTAAATGAGTTAGCTTACCTCAAGGCCTTAAAATAGTATGCACTTGCAAGTGTTAGTTCTTTTCTCTAATTTATACTTTAGGAAAATATAGAATGTTTTCTGCTTTGTTTACTTCCTCAGAACGTTTCCTTAAGTGAAATATATATGTACGGGTCCTGGTCCTCAACTTTAGTAACCAACAGATACACAACAAACTATCCTAAAATGAAAGAGACTGGGATATAACAAAAACCAAATATGGCTTGCAGTCACCAGATCTCAGTCTGAATCCCAGCTTGATTATCTTAATAGCTTGACCTTGAGCAATTCACCAAACTTCACTAAGCGTCTCATCTTAAAATGAGATTGTCTAATTTTTATCATTTGTTTTTCATATTAGCAATCAGGGTGCAAACACTTTGAAAAGGGCATATCTTCTTTATCTTTGTCTCCTCCAATTATGGCAAGGTTTAGAATGAGATCTGCTGTTGGAACAAAGCAGCATATTGATTAAAAGGGATTTAAAACCAGGAAGACACATAATGGAAAGAAAATGTACAAACCTGGTTTAACTGGCTCCAACTTTAGGCGTTCTGTCCTTGCTTCCTTTCCTTTCTTTACAAATGGACCTCAAATATTCTTTTCCTAAAGGAAGATGGCAAACAGGGGATATATATTAGTGAAGTACGTTCGAATTACTCCTTAAAACTGAGCATTCTTTAATTCACCAAAAGGCAGAATAAAACTTCCATTCTATTTGATAACCAAGAGGTGTTTTAGTTGATTAATAGACCATAAAATGTAATATGATTAAAGATCCAAAAAGTAATCAGTTCATTGACATAAATACATTTGTTCCTTCCTTCAAAATATGACTTTGAAAGAATAGCAATACCTCTGTTAAGGATGACTTAACTATCGAGCAGACTGCATGAAGTACTGTAGTTAATTACATTATGCAAAGATGCTTCTGGAGCTAGTTTCTTAATTTTGGGGATAGAAGGTGAGTGGTGAGTTACGCAAAATTGTGAAAATCTGAAAAAAAAAATCTGTGAACTGCCTTCCCAGAAAAATGCACACAATACCTTGCATATTACTTTAGGTGAGACATGAAACCAGACTTGTACACTTAGATCTCTAAAACCTGTTAGTGAACTCCAAGTAATCTTTGTTCTTGAGTTTTTAAAAATGTGTGAACTTACAGGATTTTAGACCCTAAAGCAGTTTAAGAATCGTGTAATACAAACTCCTGATTAAAAAGAAAATGAAGAATAGTGACTGAGAAAGATGAAAAGAATTAAGTAAGGCCTCATTGCATTTAAGGACAGAGAAGTACCCAGCCAGCAAGAGAACTGAATCAAATTTCCCCATAAAGTCAACATTGAACCGAACTACTGAATTTGACTTGGTTCTTATCCAGTTCTGTTTATGAACAGAATCACACAGAGAATTAAGTTTGTGAACCATGGTACTACCATATACAGAAATATGCAGAATTTAGTATAAACCAATGCCTTTGGATCAGACTAATTTTCTCAATGGAACCAACATAAAAGAATTTAAAATTGTTTCTCTTTTCATTTACCTTTTTGGTTTAAGGATATAATAGATCATCAGTGGTTACAAGAATTATTTTTGGAGTTATAGAGATGTGTGAAAAAATTGATCAAGTTACTTAATCTTTCTTAACCATAGGTTTTCAAACATAAAATGCAAAGAATAAATCCTAACCCTGTAGGATTACTTTATGGATAAAATGAGAGAACATTTAAAAGTAACACCTTAACTAGTACATAGCAAGTACTCAAGAAATTACATGAATTTAAAAGTTCTTGCCAAGTCATAGAACTAAGTATTTTTAAAAATTCCAAAGTAAATGAAATGTTTTCTAGCTAAACAAAACAGGTGGCAAAATTAAACACTTACTATCTATCACTTAATACCACACAATACGATACTATTCAAGGTGTTACTAAGCATACAAAAAGAAGAAAGTTGTTTCAAGAGTGATTAGGGGCCAGGGATATATCTTAGTGGCATGGCACCTGTTTGGCCAAGTCTGAGGTCCTGAGTTCGATTTCTAGTACCCTCCCAAAAAGAGTAATTTAATCAAACACACCCTGGGCTTTTTCCTTCTCAGTTTCTTTCTCACATTCCTCTTTTACTCTTTCCTTTTAGGGGCTGGAGTTTTGCCCAGTGTCTGCATACCCACTGGACTGGGAGGACCTTCAAGTGAATCCTCCCAATCTGGCCCTTCCCGGGAACCTCAGGCTCCCGAGTCCACTTGTTTGCTACCGTACCTGAAGGCACGGTAAGCAAAGCCTCAGTATGTTCAACCCTGAGCTGCTCACTTTTCCTAAAATCTGTTCCTTATCAACAAGCAGCACCACAGTTGCTTAACCAAAAGTCTGGTGATCACCCCACATTTTGCCAATTATCTTCAAGTTGTACTACGTCCTACTTTTGGCACTTTCCAAATCTATATGCCCAACTTACTCCCTATTAACAGTATCCAAACCCATGTCACTGTCTCTCATTATGACCAAGTCAGTAGTCTCACTCATCTGTGCACCACTACTCTTTTGGTCTTTTTTTTTTTTTTTTTCTTTTTTTGGTATGAGGAATCAAACCCAGGACCTTGCACTTACCAGGTAGACGCTGTGCCACTGAAATGTATTCACAGCACCACTACTCTTATCCCATCTCAAATTTATTTACTATACTGCTGTTATGGTTTATGTCCCCCCAAAGCCTCATGCAATAATAGGATTTTTTCACTGGTGGCTGAATCTAGAATGTGTGATTGATTCATACTGCATTGCTGGGATCAAGGGTGCTGGGAATAAGGGTGGGTGATTGCTGGATCAGTCCAATGAATGGATTGGCACTACCTGGATCCCAATATTCTGGATTCACTATAAGGGATAGAAAGAGGTTTGTCCTGCTTCCTCGCTTACTTTTGCTGTCTTCTGCCTGCCATGAACTGGTTCTCTTCTATGTTGCTCCTCTGTCAAGGCACCCTGCCTTGGAAGCAGCTGATTGTGGACTGAAACTTTTACAAACTATGAGTTGAATAAACCTTTTCCCTTTTAACTTTGGGTGTTGGGTATTTTATCTTAGCAATGAGAGAAAAGTAACTAAGACAACTGCTGCCAAAATGGTTGGTTTAAAATAACAATTTTGCATATCAAGCACTACCACATGCCAGATCCTTCAGTGGCAACTTACCACTCACATAATACAGGCCAAGTTCACTTACAAAATAAATGTCTACATATGACATATAAACCCCTCAGTGGCCTGGCCCAAGCTTATCTCTTCAGCTTCATTTCCTATCTTCTACTTCATCAGACCAGAGCAACACTGAACTATGCCAATCTCAGGATTGCCTAGCTACTCTTTTTGTCAGTCTATCTTTATGTCCTTTTCACACAAGGGAAATGCTTCACTATTCTTCAAGCAACAGGTCTAGGATCGTCTGGAAACCCTGACCAGAGCCTATCTCCCTACCACACCAAGCTCACTCACTACAACAAGCACTCAGGAGATGATTATTAAACAAAATAAATATAGTACTAAGTAAACTACTGCCAAAGCAGCATGTAACTTACATAGGTAAAGCCAGAGAGGAAATAAAAGAAACAAATATAGTCAGAGAAAGCTGCAGAGCCATTTGTATGACAAGGTTTGGAGGGATAGTAAATAGCAAACTCACAAATGTAGTTATCCTTACCGAGAGACTTAGACCCCACAATCCAAGACTTTCAAATGCTTATCTCTGAAATTCTATGGCACAATTGCAATTTAGAGTCCACCTTGCCTTTCCATCAGAAATGTTTCAGAAAAAGAGTTATTTTCATCATTTGGTCACTCCTATGCATTCTTATAGATTTGAGAAGGTATCCCCAGTTAATCTGGACTTACTGAAGAATTTTACATAATATTCTCAAATTACAGCATATTTCTATATTGCATAATTAATTAAAATTGGAAAAAATAGCATATCCTTTTAGTAATGTTAAGGGCTAGCCAAAAGTAAGCTTTAATATTACAACATTAGGTTGCTCCAAATCAGCAGCAAAAAGGAAAACTACTGTAAGTTAAATGTACAATTTATGAAGCAGTTTAACTGCAAATAATTTGTTTCCTGAATGCCGTATAATTAAAGATACTAGTTCTTAAACTTAAATGAGTCATATTACAGAGGAACAAATCTATGAGGTATTTCCATATGAAGAATGAAAATTAAGATAACCTACCAAAAGTAAGAAGAGGAAACAAATGCTGTTGTAACACTTTTTTGTGTGTCTGCTTGCTTGTTTGCTTTTGAGACAGGGTCTTGCCAAGCCATCTAGGTTAGCCTCAAACTCTAAATCCTCCTGCAACAGCATCAGAATAGCTGGGACTTCAAGCATGCGCCAGGCATTGCTCTCAGCTTATAGTCACTCTTAATGACACAACAATTGTCAAAAGAAAGACAAAAAGACAGAAAGCATTCATGGTAGCTAGGCAAAGTGGCCTATGCCTGTACTCCCATCACACTGGGAGGCTGAGGCAGGAAGATCATGAATTCCAGCTCGTGAGAGCATAAATATCACTGAAATACTTTAGAAGGCCATAAAACCAGTCAGAAGAGGATCAAATCAAAATGATATACTAGACAAATAACTCAGCCATCCAAAATTGAGGCATCTCTACATATAAGATTCTATCAGTTTTGTGTTAAATATTTAACTGTATACCTGTATAAGGTAATACCAAATGCACATCTTCTATACCAAGGAGGAAAGGTGATTAGAAAACACATACATACTAACAAGAAGAGACTCACACTGCAGTACAAAAATCACTACATGGGGTTTTACATCTTTTTTTACTTTGTGCTATAAATGCCAACTTCCTACTTGCAGGTGTACACAAAGTAAAAGGTGAGATATAAAGTTGAATGCTAATTTTCAACATAACATTGATTGTTTGTCAGACAGCATGGGTAATTCTCATTCTCAGATAATACCTGTCATTTTAAAACACTCCTGCTGGTATGAACTAATATTTGTGAATGAAGGTAAAAATTCCTTTCAGTTGTTGCAGTCAAGCAAACTGACAGATAAGAATGCATATATGCTAGTCTTCGATTATGAAATCTCCTCACACATAAACATTATTATAAATTTTTTCCGTAAAAGAAGAGGGACTAATATTACAAATGTGGCAGGAAGAATATTAAGCATAAAAGAAACTGGCAGTTCACCAATATAACACTGACAACCACATTATGCTTAAGTGTGCTGCAGAAGATAGTTTAGATGCTGTCAGTCAACATCTCCTACGTTTCTTCAATATTCTACTTTATGAAAAACCCTTGGCTTAGGGAAAATGGAATCATACATCTGATCTACAATCACAAATTGTTTTCATGTGGCATGCACTTATTCTTGACTAAGAGAGTTTTATATGTCTTATGATCATAACTTAAGTATAAAGTAGGATGAATGCCTGTAATATATAAATGTAAGAATTACTTACAAAAGAGTAAAGTCTGCCAAAAAAGTATGTATGAAGAAAAGAAAAATGTGCAAAACTATATTAAGTTTACTGAGACATCATGAGATTAATACAAGTTACCTTTGACTTCTACAATTATAAGAGGTACTCAAAGTGGTGGTCATTAGCTTCTAGACATTTGTTAGTATGTCGAAATGCTAAAGTGTGTATATATATATTTTGCAGACTCTGTATATATTTACGTGTGTGTGTGTGTGTATGTGTGTCTTTCTATCTATTTACCTACTTACAGTTGGTTGTTGGTTCTTGTTATTTTTGGTAGTTATGTTCTATTACATTGCCACAAAGATGAATTAATGAATACTGACCCACTGCTTCTGGAGAAATACAGGGTTAGGTTCCTATGAGACTCTGGTCACAGTATTTTCATCAAATGATCAACACATAACCTTACTTTATGTGTATTTCCATTTAAAAACATCTTATATAATATATATTGTTGCTTCAAGAGCACTGAACACACAACTCATCGGCTAACTCCTGAATGAGTGAAGCCTATCTAATGCACATACAGTATTTCTACCATCAGCTATACCACAGGCTTCTTGTGCATAGGAACCCTGCACAGCACTTCAGCATAGCTGGGGCTCATGTTACACAGTAAAATCACCACCATAAAGCAAAACAAAGCATGAAAATATGGTTCCAGTAGATGGCAAGAGGATACTTGTTCATGTATGAGAACTACAACAGAAAGCAGAATGCCACCTTTCCAACTTCAGCTGAGAAATGCCATGTCAGTTGACTCAAATTTTCTGCCTTCTTGCATATTTTTGTGAATAATGGGAAAAGCACAAGTTTTGATGTGGGGGTTATAGGTGAATCTAAGCAATTAGGTGAATTTGAAAATATAGAATCTGTGAAAAACAGAAATTGACTATCTATGGATATGTGCTTATATATATGAATATATCACATATCTGCCAAGAAAGCCAAGTTGTAGAACTCTCTAGTATGATAGTCTACAA
>RJWM01013898.1:0-37413 GCA_004363535.1 Dasyprocta punctata | reverse complement strand
ACTTTTCTTTTGAGACATAGTCTCATGCTGTAACTTGTGATCCCTCTGCCTTGGTTTCCCAGAGTGCTGGAACTACAGATATGTGCTATGCACATAGCATGCCCATTATACATGTTAGTTGTCCCACTATGAATGTTCTTTTGTTTTATTTGCTACTGCCTACAAGCCCCTGATGATGTTACCTCCTCCTCTCTATAGCCTTTTTTGATAGCCTCCACTGCAAACCAATTGGTCATGTTTTCCCCTGGGCTCCCACAGTACTTTCACACATTTCTAGTAAATTTAATTATAATGAGAGAGAGAGAGAAAGACAGAGAGAGCGAGCGAGAAAGAGCATGAGCGAGCGCAAACACAAGAATGCATAAGGTTGGCTAGATATTTTATTACTATTGTACCTGTGTGATATGGAATCATTACACCATTATTTACTTTGGTATATGCTGTTTTTCCATTATAAAAAGAAAAAAATTGAGACAGATACACCACAATTAATTGAAAACTGGATCTATGTAAGAAATAAACAAATAGGCATTACGTTTTTCGCCTGCATAAGATGCCCAGTGTAGGATTATTACAAACAAGTGTGTTGATTTTTTGATTCAAAGCTGTTTGCAGTAGATGCAGGCATTACTTCTGTACTCACAACAGGACACAGGACAGTACCAGTCACATAATTATCATCTTAGCAGGAGAAACAAAGTTCTTTCCAGGGCTCTCTACAAACTTGGCTAATACCACACTGTCCACATCTGTCAAGCAAGCCAACATGTCTTGATGGTTTGATCTCCTTGGGAGTTGAGACTATTTTTGTTCTTTAGCAACCAATCTAGTGCCTACACATAATAGTACTTTGTATTTACTAAACATATGAATTAATAAAAAAAAATGTAGTCAGTACAATAGCATCTGATCTCTGCTTTCCTAATTTTTTCTTTTAAATAATGTTTTTTTAAATTGCCAGTGCTACACAAATACTAGTATTACAGTAATTTGAAATCTGTTATCATGAAATAATGCATGTTACCAGTTTTCCTGTACAGCAGCAGACAGAACATGAACAAAGACTCAAGAGTTCTGAATTTCTATCTAAGCAAAATACTTAATCTTGCTGAATCTGTTTGCATAAAAGACAATGCTTATTTATTTCTCAGGGGTTTTTCTAAGGATATAGGAAATGTAAACAGTATTAATACACATTGAAATGTGTAAAATGCTACAAACACATGCATTATAAATACAATGGCCTTGTTAAGTCCTGAAAGGAAATCTACAGTTTTTTTTTTTTTTTTTTTTTTTTTGGTACCGGAGATCAAACACAAATTTGTACCTGCTAGGCAGGCACTTAAACCGCTGAGCTAAAGTCCCGGTCCTATTTTTTTAGAGACAGGATCACACTATGTATTCAGGCCAGCCTTGCTCACATTGTAGCCCAAACTGGCCTTGAACTCACAACGCTCCTCCTACCTCAGCCTCCTGAGTGCTGGGATTAAAAGCGTGCACCACCATGCCCCGCTTCTACAGTTCTTATGTAGTACCAATAGCTCACTCCATTCACCAACAATATGAACCAATAAACACTTTCAACCAATAAACTAATAAATAAAACCAGTAAATAAAAAAGTAAACCAGTAAACACTTTTTATACCTAATATGAATGCTGGTCATTAGTTCCTGGTGAGATGAGTTTTGGGCCTGAGACTTTATTATTTTATTGTTATAGGAAACTAAGCTATACCTTAGATTTACACTAGAGAAAATGGTTTATAAAATAAAGTCAGGATTTTGTTACAATTATATGATATACACAATTTGAAAAGCAGAATATGAAAAACAAAATAGGTTAATTCATCAATTAATAATTATAACCAATGAATGAATAATACTAAAAACTAAGCCAGGTCCTAAAGTACTTCTAAGTTAAAGCAAGTGATGAACCAGTAGAAGTATTGAAGACTAGTTTTTCTCTGGCTTTAATTCCTTTGGTTGAGCTAATAAAGAGCAACTGCCAGGGTGATCTTATGGCTCATCTGCACAGGCCATTTTGGTAGTCAGACCTATTTCTATCAATGATACATCAATAGCCTGCTCTCCGGGGTTTAATTAAGCTGTGTATTTCTTCATTTAAAAGAACATTACATTAACAGAAGCATGGTGTATGAGCCATAAAACTGTAGCTAAAACTATGGAAGAAAAAAGTGACAATTCCAAATCCATATAGACCATTACACTGAGAACTGAGGCACTTTCATTTTTCCTGGACTTGGAGATGACAGATGCTCTCAAGAACATGGTCTTCTGTCAAGTCTGTTTAATTAACTCCCACTTCTCATTCAATAACCTTAACCTTGTCATTATAGACTCACCAGATCTTGATTTAAGCAGAAACTATTCTCCGTGTAGAGTACCATGAAATTATTTAATACTGAAAACTGATTCATTTTAATGTAAAACACTGCCTCAAGAATGAAGGCTGGTAAATGCCAGCATAGTGCTACATGAAGAATCATGAAGTAATGAACAGAACTGAAAAATTTCCAACTAGCAGATCAGACTTATTATCTTACAATTATATCTATAAGAAAACATCTTTCAACAAGAAACCCCAGTTGCAGAATGTAAAAATAAGCTTATATTTTACAGTGGTATCTACCCAGTTTCCCTACATAGAATTTTGTTTTGAAACAGAAAGAGAAAGAGAGATGATGTATCTCCTCCTGTTTTATCTGTCTGCACAGTTTCATTTGCTAACAATTATATGGTGAAGGCTACTCCTACAAAGAAAATCTGGGATACCCGGGATAAATAAATTAGTTGTCAATATGTTTACAAAATTAAAAGTTGATATATTTATCACAAGTTATTTTAAATATTTAACGTTGCAAATGGAATAGAAAGCATATTAACACATCAATTTTAGAAACGCTTTTTATTTTCTTTCATTAAAAACTAAGAAAGTAAGCCGGGCATGGTGGTGCACGCCTTTAATCCCAGCACTCCAGAGGCTGAGGTAGGGTGGAGCGTTTTGAGTTCAAGGCCAGCTTGGGCTACAACGTGAGCGCAGGGCTGGCCTGAGCTTCTTAGTGTGACCCTGCCTCAAAAAACTAGGGCTGGGAGTTTGGCTCAGTGACTTAAGTGTTTGTCTGGCAGGCGCGAGTCTGGGAGTTCAATCCCTGGTGCCGCAAAAAAAAAAAAAAAAAAAAAAACTAGGAAGAAAGGGCTGGAAATGTATCTCAGTGGTAGAGTGCTTGCTTACAAACAATGCATGAGGTCCTGAGTTGATGCTGAGCACTCCCCCCAAAAATACCCCACTAAGCTAAAGAAGAAAACGAAGGGAAAGAAGAGTAAGACAGAAATCCAGAGCAAGCAAGAGGTAAATGGGCCACTGTGGAATGACTTAAGGGTGCCTTCATTTCTTCAGCAGGTGATGGTTCTATTGTGTAAAGCAATAACACCACATGTACGGGCTCATGTTTCTGCAACTGCTGAGGAATGAAGTCACAAACCAAAGGAGGAAGTTCTGAAAGTTTTTATTGGAAATAAGGAAGAGGATGGGTCCTGAATTTCCAGGAGGGGGCCCAAATTTTGAGATCTAGGGCTAATTATAAATAAACAGCACAGGAATTGCTCAGTTGTTTAGTGGTCACCTATTACAGGTGGCTCTGCAGATTTAAAATGACCAACTGTGACTCCGGCTTTTAACCTAGTTCTTAGACATGTAGCGTTCACAGGAAACTGGGACCTCAGAAGAAACTGGTTAATTTGCATTACAATGTTCTCAAAATTTAGGAACTTAGTAGGAAGTGGCTTTAGTAGGCAGTAAGTATTTAATGGGCAGTGATCATGTATGCTACATTTTTTTCAGACTGGCAAAAAAAAAAAAAAACCGAAATCAATCTTGCTGTTTAAGTATTGAATTAGGTTCTCTTCCCTCTATGTGATTTCAAGATTAATGTGAATATACTCCATTTATGTCATACCCTAAATTCTCCACTGAGAATGAGAATTGAATAATATGGGCAAGTCATTTACTTCTCTTTGAATGAGAATGCCAATCTCTGATTATTCAACATTCATTTCGTGGCAAATGTTTATTGAACCTACTGTGTTCTAGGTACTTCAGCTGAATTTTTACTCGTTCAGAGAACATAAGCACTCTTTTTGTTTTAAACCTTAAATTACTGTTAATCATTTGGTTTTGGAGAGGTGGCTTTATTTTTATTCTTATTCTTATGTTTTTGGTTTTCCACTCTTCAGTGCAGTCATTTTAAAATAGTTTAACAATTGTACTGTTACTATTTGTTAGAGATTCTACCTGTCTGCAAATTTAGCTGAACAAAACTCATATGGAACCAAGATATATTTGTGGTTTAGAAGTGACTGGAAGAAAATGGTTATTTGTAGCATTTTTTTTCAAATATAAAAAAAAATGTTACAGGATTTTTATTCATGGAAAATGTCCCATATCTTTTGTTTGGCATCTTTAATGCCAATTTTGAAATACCCAATAACTGTTCTTTATCACATTTCTTACCTATATTCTGACTGCTAGATGAATCTAACAGATTAAAAGGACCTTTAAAAATTATCCGTTCTGCAATTCTAAATTTGAACTGTATGAAGAGTCCACATGTCTTGAGAAATCTAGGATCAGAATTTCAGGTAAGAAAATGGTCTAAAAATTGTACCTCATAACTTCTTCTTTCCTGGCAGCTTCTCAGTTGAAATACAAAATCAAGTTCCTTTTATACCTCAAAAAAATTGTTCCCCGCTCTGTGTGTTTCTGGTGTTACTAGCACAGACAGCTAAGTGAGGTAGAAATACTCTAGGCAGTCAGACAGGGCTAGGCTCTTTAGGGAGTCAACGGAAAAGATGAAAACACATTATAACTGTGGCTGTAGGTGCATCTACTGAAGGTCAGACCTACATACCTCCCTAGGGGATAACCGTTATCCCCTGGTCCAATAAAGCCTAGATAGACATCATCATTCTGGTGGGTGACCAAGACCCCTGATCCACCCTTTTCTGAAGAAGGTTTTTGTTCCTTCCATGTGCACTTGCTCTATGACCTGTTTCCCCATTGGATCAATATTACCCAAGCATCTATAGTTGTTATCTTATTGATTAATCATAGTTTTGAACCATGTTGTACCTACCTCATGATTCTGCTCTATAAAACTTCTTTTAAGAAGTGGGCTCATTGGCAACCTATCTTTGGGTCTTCTCCTGTCTCTGTCAATAAAATTTTTCCTACCCTTAACCTCCATTGTTCCTTATAATTCACTCTTCAATTTTGGGGAATGTGAACTGGGTATACTTGACATCTATCAGGTTGAGAGTTATATTGTTTTCCCCTATATCATTACCTCAGTCTTTGGGAGTTAAACTTCCATCACACTGGATAGCAGATAGGCAGATCAAGAGGGTACAGGGTGGTGCATGTTGGAACCCACTTCACTTTCTCCTCTATCTGGCAGTGGGACCCAGCAGGAAGCTATACATCTAATTCCACTCTTGGCAATGAACAGGCCAACACAAAGCAATAACTAGCAAAACTTATCCAATATAAAGTTTTCAATGTTATTTTATAAGATTATTTTTCTTTAAAAACCCCTCTTACAGCTTGGCATGATGGCACATGCTTATAATCTAATCCTAGCATGTTTGATTGCTAGTTTAAAGCCAGCCTGGACAACTTAGGGACATAGTTAAAATCCTGTCTTTGAAAAAAAATCCTTCTATAGCCTTCTAGAATTGATTTGTTATCATATTAATATCTCCCTTTAATGCTTTCAATTTTTCATAGTTCATTTTTAGTACCAGATAATATTCCACTATATTATATACTAGTTTATCCATTCAGCTACTGAAGAACATCTTGGCTGCACCCAATTTTTGGCAACTACAAATAAAGCTGCTATAAACAGGCTTTGTGTAGATATAAGTTTTCAAACTAGCTAGGTAAGTACCTAGGACCTAGGAGTAAAACTGCTAATGTGTGTGGTAAGAATACGTTTAGTTTTGTTAAGAAACTGCCAAGTTATTTTCCAAAGAGGCTGTGCCATTTTGTATGTGCACCAACCAATTAAGGATTCCTACTGCTCCACATCCTCACTACACTTTGGGTTGTTGGTGTTTTGGATTTTGACTATTCAAAGACGTGGGTAGTTGGCACCTCATTATTGTTTTAACTAACTCTAAATTACTAGAGTTTTCTGGAAAATAACCTGACTGATGGACAGGGTAGTATAAATACAGAATGGGTAAGTTTGAGTGAGAATGGTGTAATAGGGCCTTGCTAAGAATCTTAGAACAAGAAAGGAACTTACAAGTAATCAAACTAACACACTCACTTTGTACATACTGTAGATTATTCTTACTAGCTAAGACTGATACACATGCCACCACCTACTTTTACTGTCCTTGTAATGGCAGTTAACATACACATTTTTGCTTAACCATGTCTCTTTTTGGTCCTGATCCTGAATGTTTCAAGCACTTTGAGAGATGATGAAGGAAGAGTAACTAGTTAGAAATTAAAGGAGAAAGAGGAGGAATCAAGATGGTTCTTACATACTTCAAATGAAAACTCTTGGATTTAACTGGGAATTCTGGGGACACTTTTTGTGCTTTCATTTTTATAACATTTGTTTTGTTTTTCAGAAACTATCTGTATATATTCTATGTCTTGTGCAGGGCAACTAGAAGTAGGCTGACTATAGACAGAATAATTTCCTATACCATTAGAAATTGAAGTGTATTTCTGGGGCCAGAAAAAGAACATTTACGATCATTTAAAATCTGAGGAAATGGCTGTGTGATAGAATTTGGCATTTACATTTTGAACTGCTTAATCATTCCTTTTATAGACTAGCTGAAGGTTATTTTGTCTTTCTGGCATTTTCTTATGCCTCAGCTGCTTCCCTCTGTCATCCAGGGCTCAGTTTCAAGGATGAAATACATTATGATAATTACACTCAACCGACGGCATCCCAATTCCAAACTCTCCATAACTTCATGCTTTTCCCATCAATTTCACTTCAGTTAAAAGGCCAAAGGAAGAATGTATGAGTAAATGCAAGCTTACAAATTCCATTGCCACCATTACCTCACATGGTGAAGCTTTTTATTAAATTTGCTGTCCTCATACTATATTATACATTATAAGATGACATGTACATAAATAGCTTGAGAAATTAAGTGAGTCCACTTTATAAAGCTGAACTTCCTACAGTAAATGTTCTACACACTTTACTTAATAAACTGCTGTCCATATTCCATCTTGTGTATTTCTACTACTTCACATCTCTTCAATCATTTCCCTCCCAAAGCCAATGAAAGAACAAGTGGGAATATAAATTATTTTTATTATTAAACCACCACTAAGCCAGGCATAGTGGTATATACCTGTAATCCCAATATTCCAAGAGGCTGAGGCAGGAGAATCACAAGTTCAAGCCCAGCCTGGACAACTCAGCAACTTGTAAGACCCTATCTCTAAGTAAAAAATAAAGAGGGCTAGGGATACAGTTCAATGTGAAAGTCCTGGGTTCAATCCCAGTATTACAAAAACAAAACAGAACAAGCAAAAACAAAACCTATCACTAAACTTTAGAGCTTCAAGACAAAAATTATGACTAATAATCAAGCCAAGGTCTGATACTTAAAGTCTCTGACATTATGTGATTATGGCCTTAACTTCTTCAGGAGTAAAATGAGGAAACTGGATGCATGATGAGTAAGTTGTTTTAAATAAGCACCAACAATCCAAACTATTAAACTTCTAATGCTGACAGTTTCACAAAGAACATACTGTCTTTTGAAAACATTACCAAAATAAAACATCTCCAGAGTCATAATAAGTTACAAAAGACAGACTGGTGTGAGCGATTTACAGATACTAATACATGAGTTAATAAGATGCTAATATCCTAAGAACAATGTCCCCTAGAGTCTGTGCTTACCAGCTGCCCTTCGCTGTGGCTTTGCTGTGACATTTTATCTGAAAAAACCCCTCTTGCTTCAGGAGATATAATCCTACCTCCTGTAAGTTTCCATGGCATAAAGCGTCCTGTCACATTACTACAACACCATGACCTCTATTTTCCATAACTGTCCTTTTAAGCTAGGTCATTCATGTGCCAACTATTCTACATTTGAAGTTGTGTGTGTACCTCCTCAGCTCAACAGAGGGGGACGATCTGGAAAAGTTCTGGAAAAAGTTACAAAATTGTGGAGAAGAAAACCTTTTTCTCTGATTCTACTCTTAAATTTTGTGTATACATGACTAGAATATTTAGTTTGTAAACTTGTAGGGGAATACTGGATTTTCTTATTTGGTTAGAGCTTTCATAATACTTAACTGTTAGGAATACACTAATACATATTAAATATAAAATAAGTAAAAGATTAGAATTTTAAGGACTAACGTGGCACGATTTAACTTTTCAAATATACTAACAGGTATTTAGTAGAACAAATATTTTAAATGCCTATTTTAATGCACCCTTGTATCTTATATACAGAGGTAGTCGAAAGAGCGCAGGCATATTAAACATACCTGTGTGACTGCGTCTCTCTGAGCCTCTCTGCCCTCATTTGTAAAACTGAAATCAACTGAGTTCACAGGAGTGCTATGAAGACTAAAGCTAATGTGAGGAAGCATCTACTAGCCCATGCTCCAATAGATGCTCAATAAACATACTGCAATGCTATATAATCTATCCCCAGAATAACTTCAGACTTAGGAAAGACCTTTTCCCCCTTGCTTCATTTTCAACACATACTCCTCATGTGTATGTAAGTGCCTTCTAGTCACATTCCAGTTAACAAATTTCAGTTATGTACATTTCTCCCAAATATCAGCTTCATTACAAGTTCCGTTAGGAGGAAAACCTTTCACGCTTTAGTGGTAGAGAAAAATCAGTTTTGATATTTCATTGCTTTTCTGAAGTCCTAGAATAGTAATAATATTTATGATAGTGGGCACTGAAGTTTATGAAGCAGTAAATAGCTTCTGTGGCTGATTAAGCAGCCCTGTTTCACTTCACATACTCTGGTACCATCTGTATTACCCCTTAATTAAATGCTTATTTATGTTACACAAGGACCTTTTCTGGTCCTGCACCTTTCAACAAATGTTACAATGAAGGGGAGAGAAAATTATTTGAGATGCTGCTATTATTGAAACTTCTGCCCAAAACTGGGTTAAACAGACAACATTATGAAAAAAATTTGCATTTTAAAAGACAAAAATCAAAGCCTTATCCCCCCCAAAAAAAAAATCCAGAAAAAGCTTTCCTTTAGAAATATACCAATTTCAACTGAAATGCTTGAGTTTGGAGGTACAAATGAAACCACAATATCAGGTAAAATGGAGAATACTCTTTTTTCCAATTTTTGCTGAAAACAATCATTTGTAAAGTCATTTTAAAATTGTCATTTCATATTAGCATATTAGCACTTAAGGAACAAAAGATCACAACAGAAGCTGGGCATGGTAGCACTAACCTGTAATTCCAGAACTCAAGAGGTTGAAGTAGGAGGATTGCCACAAGTTCTAGGAAAAAACAAATAAACAAACAAAGCCACTTAAAAAAAAAAAAAGATCACAACGGGACAGGTTTCAGTTATTATAAAACATGAACATGTCTTCAGTCATTTATGGGGGCTTCATCTCAGAGTAAGATAAAAGAAATTTAAAAGAGAAACGTTAGAAACGTCTGACAAATTATCTTCAAGGCTTTATGGTTCATAGAAAGTTCAACTGCCACCACTACTTCTGACTCTCCTAATTCAAGCAGCAAGTGGTAAATCTGTACTTCTGCACAGACAGGAAGACCAACACATAAGGCTGCCATATGTTAGAATTCATTAAAAAAAAAAAAGTATACTTTCCAGCAAGGGAAAAAACCCACCTTCACAAAAAAGCCAACTCCAAAGAAGCAACAATCTACTTGTCATGAGTGACAAAATGCTGAACATACTGTATTTACAAAATTGAGCTGAACGCAGATTGAAAACGATAGTGATATGCAAATTCAATGGTATAATAAAGTGAAGGAAGTAGTTATACAGTAGATCAGTCATCATCTGTACCAGTTTTATCACCCAACTATCCTACATCCCCATCCCATCTTTAAGCCACCAAAAATGTCTGAATAAATTGCTTTTTCTCATCTGTGAGGTAAACACTGAATAGTAAGTTCTCTCAAATAATTTGCTCTTGTATATTTTTGGTTACCATAAAAACCTATTACTCATTTTATATAAAGAAGGGGACATAGTGGTAGGTAACCCAAAATATCCAAAAAAAATCACAATTTTATATATTCAATTGGATAAATGAACTTTAAACCATGATATATGGGGGAATTATGGTAGCTAAACTCTTTCTGGAGAAAACCTATCTAGGGAGGATATAGCAGGTGTCTTCAAATATATGAGCTGTCATTACACAAATAGTGCTAAAAACTAAAGTTAGCAGATGATAGTTGTAAGAAGGTGGGTTTCTGTTCCTTATGTGGAAGACAGTGTCTTACATACAGGTGGTACAGAACACTCAGAAACCAAGTGACACTAAATAGAGGCAACTGGACTACAACAAAATAAGTTACAGTCTCTTTAAAACCCTCAGTCTATGACTTTATAATACATGCTAAACTTAGGACCAAATCTGAATGTTTTTAGGAGCTCATGAAGTCACACAACCATACGAAATGTAAGTTTTGGTTCTGGGAGTCCCTGAGTTACCCCTTTCACAAATCCCTTATGCTCCTAGTTTGGTCATAATATCCATTTAAGCAGAGTTCACATTACTCAGAACTTTCCTGGACAAAGAAAACAATTGTTTTTCATGGATTTTTCACTAAAATACAAAAACACAACAAAGAAACCAGAACTAAAATGAGAGAAAACTGGATTGTGCTGTAGAAAAGGTTCTGAGCAAAGGAAATTTAAGGCACTGGTAAAAGCCATATTTAAGGAGTTGACCATGAAGTTTAGAGGGACTGTAATCTTAATGGGATGAGTGAAAAGAGGAGTTCTATACATACAAGTAAAGGTTTCTACATAGGTAGATGAAGAAAGCTTTTTAAAGACAGGAGCTATAATCAGTTTTGAAAACTAAATGCAACTATAAGCTCTTCAACTTGCTTAGCTATTAAAAAAAACAAGGCAATGAAAACATATAACAAAGAAATCTGACCTAGACCTGGGTTGGGATATTCTGAGGAACTGCTGAGATCTGAAGGATGAAATCTAAATGGAATGTGGCATATTTAAGAAAAATAAGTGAGGTTTATAGGTGAGCAGAAGCAAAATTAGGTAGGCCATTAGGTTTTAGTTTAGAGCCTAAGATCCTTAGAAAATCAAAGAATGGGTTTTTAAATACGGGATAATGATCAGATCAGGTGCTTAAAAAAAAACCACTGGGTACTTGACTGAAGAGGAGACTTCCTGCCAGGCGTGGTGGTGCATGCCTGTAATCCTAGCACTCAAAGAGGCTAAGGCAAGAAGATCGCCTCAAGTGCAAAGCCAGCCTGCGCTACATAGTAAGACCCTGTCTCAAAAAAAAAATAGACTTTCTGTATTTCTATTCATCCAGACCCATACATACAATGCAGAGATACAATGGAATAGTATTTAGCCATAAACGGAATAATATTTCAATAAATTGAAATCCTGTTTTTTCCAACAATGTAGATGGAATCAAAGGACCTTATTCTAAGGGAACTAAGCCAGGCACAGAAATACAAATACTGCATGGTTGCATTCATTTGTAGATTAAAGTTGATTTCACAGAATGTAATCGTGGTTACTAAGGGTTAGGAAAAATGAGAGGGGAAGATAGAGGGTAGGCTAGTATCAGGTATTAAAATACATTTAGACAGAAGAAATAAGTTGTAATGTTCCATAGCACAATAGGCTGACTACAGTTCACAAAAATTTATTACATGTTTTATACAGAACTAGAAGACGGGAGTTTGAAGCTTCACAACACAGAGAAATGAGGTTTAAGGAGAGGAAGATGCTAATTACTGACTTATTCATCATATGCTGAATACACATCTAGAATTATTACACTGTAGACCCATATACAATTATTGCATCAATCAAAATAAAAAGATTTTATAAGTTATCAAAGTAGGAGTAAAGAGACCATTTAAATAAGTTATTGTGTTGTTAGCCTAGAATAAGCAAGTGGTAGCAATGGAGATGAGAGTGGAGAAACTCGGGAGGTATTTCCAATACCATAACTGCCAGAGTTATAAGATAACAGAGTTGGGTACAGGGCTCTTCAGAGGAACAGGGTGAGAATTCAGGAAAGTCTTCTGCATGACCATCTTTGAGTATTAAATGACTAAAAGACACTGGGAGTAGTAAGAATTTCAAGTCTAAATGTCAGATAAGCACATAGAAAACTAAAGACAGAAATTGTTAAATGTTTAGAATAAAGCTGGGGGTATCTCTGGTGAGATGAATTGTGTGTAGACACTACCATGAGATGCAGCTAGACAACCAGGCAGGGTCAGATCCTGAAAGGCTTTAAAGATAAAAAAAAAGTTGTTTTGAACATTACACTATAGACTGTGCAGAGTCAGTACATAATTTTATAGAGAAAAACAAGCTCTGTTTAGAAAGGCTGTTAGCCAGTACCATGGAGAAGGATGAATACAGTGGGTGGAGAGATAGGTATGAAAGTTTGTATTATCTATGTGAAGGAAATCTAGACATGTCACAGCATGGGGAGGAGCAATGGAAATAAGGAAAATGGGACACATATATTTCTAAGGTAGGAAAAAAAGGGAAGTGATAACCAAATGGATATGAAGAGTTATAGAAAAAGAAAGGACTGGACCAAATGCAGGCATCTGTCCTGGAGCTAAGTAAACAGTGAAACCTTTTGCTTATTCAGAGAATAGTGTATTAAGAGAAATAGATCAAAGTGCCAGAAGTTGGGTAACTATAACCAAATAAAAAATTTTTTAAATTTCATTTTTAATTGTAGTTACTGATGTAATTATCTTATTCAGTATACCACAATTCCCTCTGAGTCCAGAGGAAACAGGAATAACCACAACAGAGTTCCACTGTGTTCTATTTCATGGAGCCTTACTAATAGCCGGTCTTCAACAAATATTTTACAAATAAATGAGTAATAATTCTGCCAACCAGGTTGATATCTAAATTGGTTGAGACTGTACAATGGGTCGCAATTGCAGAAAATCCCAGGAACAAGAGTTTAAAACACACAGGACTTTATTTTCTTTCAGGCCACAAGAGTTTGGATTTGCGCAGACCAGGGATAGTTCAGCGGCAGGTCACCAATGACATCACAGACCAAGGTTCTTTCTGTGCATTCCCTAGCAATTGCTTCCACACTCATGCTAAACCCCCAAGGATTGATTCCACATTCCTGGCAGGAAAAAGGCTAAAGTGCCCAAAGTCAGCTCCCTCTTGGCTTCTGATTATGAAAAGAAGCCCACTGCCAATAGACCTATATTTCCAAGGCCAGTCCTGTGTCCTGGGGCCAATCTAGGACAGAAAGATGTCTAAGGAAGGAAGACAGACAAGGCAGTTAGGAAGGTATATTTAATGATTCAACATACATTTGACATGGCAGAGTTTATATTTGGTTTATCAGAAATCTTTTTTAAAATTTTTAAAATGAAGAAAAACCAGAATAAGAAGAATCATAGTAAAAAAAAAAAAAAAAAAAAGGATATTGAGGTTTGAATTCTAACACCATTTTCCAATAAAAGGAAGCAGAACTCCTTGGGAAAATGGCTCATTATAGGGTTGTAGCAGGAAATACACAAGATAAGCTTGGAGCATCTTTCAGTGACAGAAAACAAATTTCCATGAGTTCATACCAGAATAAATGATTCATTAAGTAAGTAAATGGGAAAACAGACAAATCTTCTCTACAGAAGAATTTCAAATACTTTATTCATTTCCCACTGCAGATGTAGCTCAGTGGTACATAATGAGCTTGTTCAATGCCCTTGGGTTCAATCCCCAGAATCAAAAAATAAATAAAAGATACTTCTTCAAGGAACTGCAGCCTAACTCCCCACTCTTTAGGTTTAGGCTGTATTTAGAGATTTCCTTTTTAAGGAGTACAAGGAAAATGTGGAGGTGGATAACTTTACAGAGCAGAAACCTGACACAACCTACCTCAGCTGGTTACTGACAGTCATACTGACAGGAAGTATCCTTGACATATGATGAAGATGCCACTTTAGCTTTGTCTTCCTTCCACAAACCCATAACCCCAATATCATCATGAGAAAAGTCTGAAACAAATCCCAGTAGAGAGAGATATTCTTAAAAATACCTTACCAGCACGCCTCAATATTGCCAAGGACATAAAAAACAAGAAATATCTGAGAAACTGTCACAGCTATAAAGAGCTTGAAAACCAAACCTAAAACTGTATCCTAGGTGGGGTCCTGAAATAAGAAGGACAGACATAAAATCTAAGGTAATTTGATGTTGTGGCACACACACTTCTGTAATCTCAGCTACTTGAGAGACCAAGGCTATCTTCTTAAAATGTAACTATCATAAATTATTTACCATAGCTTTTTCAGCATGAAGCCTTAAACACACCAGGTATTCAGATAACTGAATAAATGACAGTAAAGTAAACATAGAGCTATTAAAACTATATGCATAGGCTGGGCATAGTGACACACACCTGTAATCTCAGCACTTGGGAGGATAAGGCAGGACGATTGCTGTGAGTTAAGGCCAGCCTGGACTACAAAGTGAATTCAAGGCCAGCCTGAACTGCATAGTGAAATCCTGTCCCACAAAGAGGAAAAAAAAAAAAAAAAAGGAAAAAGAAAGAAAGGAAGAAAGAATGAATGAAATGCATAGCAATAGAAAAACTAAGATAGTTAAAAAGAAGGTGCCAAACGATATACACAGCATATTTCAATTTTTTGGTTTAATAACTAGTAACAAAAGCTTACCCTGTGCATATAAAAACAAATAGAACCTATAGCAGTTCACAGTAGTAACTTTGCGCAAGGGGTGCCAGTAGGCTTTTGCTTTCTAGTGAACATACTTATGGCCATATTTCAATTTTTAATAAGTGTGCATTTTTTTTTGATCTTTTTGAGACAGGGTCTTGCTATGCAGTTCAGGCTGGCCTTGAGTTCACTGTGTAGCCCAGACTGGTTGGTCCTGAACTTGCAATGATCCTCCTGCCTCAGCCTCCCGAGTGCTGGGATTACAGGCATATGCCACCATGCCTGGCTGTGCATTATTTTTATAAACACAAAAACAAAGAAAAAATGTGTTAATTACAGAAAGATTGGAAATGAAGTGTTCTTTTTTGAAAAACCTCTTATTGTCAACCTTATTACATCATAGGTACATTTAAAATTTCAGAATTATTTCCTTTTAGCTTGTACCTTCTGTGCTTATTTTCATTTAACATAGTTTAGAAAAATATGTATTTTTGACTTTCATGCCTCATTTCATCCTCACAATTACCCTCTCAGGTAGACAATGCTTGACCATTGAGGATGAGGCTCAAAAGGCCTGACCAATAAGGGTGTGGTCACAAATCTGCTAGGGACATCAGAAGAATGGAATCTCTGGACTCTCAGTTCCATCATTAGCCCTAACAATTCAACCACAAATTATCAAAGTCAAGATACCACATGTACTGCATAATAAGTGAATTCAAATTGCATAGCCTTACAACTTTAATCATTTCTATAATAGTTCAAATGTTAACAGAGTTATGTGAAGATTTACTGTGGTTTTAGGAAAGATACTAGTAAAGACTTTTTACAAAACAGCATAACTGTTGATACAGCTTAGATGGATCTCAAGAGAATTGAGAAATGTCAAAACAGACAAGCTCAAAGGTTTTATATGATTTCATTTATATAATATTCTTGAAATGAAAAAATCTCAGAAACAAGAGATTAGTGGTTGCCAGGGATTAGTGATGGGGAGATACAATGAAGGGTGACAGTAAATGGGTAGTTATGAGGGAGAGCACTACACATAAACAACAGTTTTGTAGACATTAGCACTGATGCAATGCGGCGCGGGATGAAAAGTACACAGGCTCTCTTTGCACTATTTTGGCATTCAAGTCACTGCTTACTTTGAAATAAAAATTTTTTAAATAGCCAGGAAAAACAGAATAAATGATATTAAAGACCTCATAATTTGCCCTTGCCAGAAACTTCTTATATTTAGGTTCCTTGAATGTTCAATACACAGAGTAATACCTGGTTGGGAAGGAAAGGGATAATACAGTAGAGAACTTCTAATAGATGTTCAATGATAGAATGGGATCTCCAGTAGGCAGTGAAGACCTCACTGAAGGTATCTGAACAGAAGATTATTTTTTTAAAGGTATACAGTTGGAATGACTCATGAGTTTACAAGAAGCAATACTTATTCTAAGGCTCCTTTATTAATTTAGACAAAATAATAGAAGCTCCCTCCCTTTCCAGTTTGTGATGGTGTCAGACTTGAATAGATTGTGCCAATCCTTCCCAAATGTCCCCTATAAGCTTTTTTTTTTTTTTTTTTTTTTTTTGGTACCAGTAATCAAACTCACAACCTCATGCCTGCCAGGCAGGTGCTTAGGCCACTGAGCTAAATCTCCAGCCCTATTTTTTGAGACAGGGTCTCACCACGCAGTTCAAGCTGGCCTTGAACTCACTTAGTAGCCCAGGCTGGTCTTGAACTCACAAGGATCCTCCTGCCTCAGCCACTGGAGTGCTGAGATTAAAGGCATGAGCCACCATGCCCGGCTTCCCTACAAGCTTCTGAACCATCGACAGGTGATCAAGGCAGCCACTATTTATCAGTCAGAGCTGGTATTTGCCTTCCTGGATTACAAACTACCTAACAAGGTGGTCAATATTCTATAAACTTCCTGATGATAGCAAAATCAAAAAACCTTAATTCAAAACTTAGAACTTTGCCAAGTCTTGATCCAAACTAAGAAGACTTATGAGTTAGTACATTCTGAAGTCAACTCTGGCTGCAAAAGCAATCATAACCACTATGATATAATACTTTGAAATGTAATACCTACTCTGATCCTACTAGGACTTTATTACTCAAAATAAATGAGACTCGCCTTTCAAAAAATTTTTTGTTCTTTGGCACTAATGTGAATTTGAACCCAAGGCCTCCCACATGCTGGGCAAGCATTCTCCCAACTATGCTTATAGAAAAGGAGGTGGTAGGTTTTTAAAACAAAGCATAGCCATGCATTACTTGTGAATTTCAGGCTTTAAATCTTTTGAGTGATCTACGAACACTTTTAATTTCAAAAAAAGCAAAGTTATTGAAAAAACATTCCTACATAAGGAAAAAATACATGTATACTGAGTAACTGCAGTCATCATCTGGCAAGTAACCAAAGAGTTAATCACTGATTTTGAAATAAAACAAAATAAAGAAAAAGAAAACTGGCTGTGACTGCCAGACAGGAAACTTGTTGGATGCACAGAAGATTCTAAGAGAAGCTTGTGAGACTTCAGACACCAATAGAAAAATGACTTCAGCAAACAGACAGACCAAGAACATAGAGATAAAAGGTTCTTTGAGTGTTTTACTTTTTAAGGTGTTTCAAGGAATAAGGAAAGATACTTCCATTTACTTCAACTGACCAGTATATAAAATATACAAATGTGGACCTCTGTAATCCTGTGCATCATTTGCCTCTCTCAAAAATGTAGTTATTTCTACCCCACCAAACTGTCTTTATGTTACAGGCTTTCCTACTCCAAGGCTACCGATGTGCCCAATCAGAGCAGAGCAAAGCAACTGCCATTTCAGGCAGTATTGCTGTAGATAATCCTTCACTCTTTCTTCATTCACTTTTATCATTGGTAAAAGGGAAGCTGTTCCCAATGGAAAGTATTGTTAAAGGATCAACTATAAAGCTGGGATATATAAAATTGCACTGTGAATACCAAAATGCTTTCTTTGGAATATAAATATTCTTATGCTTTATTATATATTGTTATTTTTCTCTTGCTAATCATCACTGAAATCGCTAACGTATGATGTAAAACAGAGTTTGTGAAAGATTATCAAGTAGGACTGGCTGCCTCCTTCAGTCAGCCATAAATTTGGCCCCAAGATCTTAAATTTCTCTTTTTCCCCTACTGTCACTTATACCAAGAAAAATACTGGTCTTATTCTCTCGAAATCACTTGGTACAAAATTCAGTAAAAGTCCATGTCCACTATAGTGTACTTATTTTTGTATACTGCTGTCTCCCCACTAACCTCTTGAAAAATTAAAAAACTCTATTTCATTCATTTAATATCCCTAGTGTTAGGCATGAGACTTGTACCCAGTAGGCCCAAGGGAAATATTTATGAAAACATTTTGATAATCCCTGCAAGATCTTCTTCTCTACAAATAAACAATTCCACTGTATACTTGAGTTGTTTTTTGAGTTTTTTCTAAAAAAAAAATTAGAAAATGGAATATCAATTCCAACAATTTGTGCTTTGTCTCTGTAGTTCACCGGTTTTCACACATGGCTGTTAATCACCTTATCTTGTCTAGCTGGTTGAGCCTCTCACTTCTTTATACCGATGTTTAAAACTTGAGAGGCAGACAATGAGATCCTCAAGGGCAGGAATCATGTCTTATTCACTTCTGTACTTCTACTATCTGGTTATGAAATATGAGCTCTATACATTTTTGCTGAGTAAATGCATTATTAAATCTATCCACTGTATGTTTTTCATACTATCTTTATAGTAGCTAGGAATAATCTCTAATATTGTATCCATACTCCATGCAGAACAGCCTAAAATATTTGTCTCACTAGTGTCTGTAAGATAATTTGGTGTAGAACAATGATGTATCAAATTGAATTCCTGAGGGTCATGTAGCTCCTGAGGCCCATGCAAAGTGAAATCTGAAGACAGTATGGGGTAAAAAAACAAAACCACAGTATCAGTTAGAACACATTCTCTGAAAAACCCTTCCCTTAGTGTGACCATGGCAAAAAAGTCGAACTGTGCTGTCTAGCACTTTTATACAGAGAATAGGCAGATACAGGGTCACTGAAAAACCAGAAACAGTTAACCTCCTTGCAAAGTTTACATTTTCTTGGCAAATTAACTTCCCAAAAAGAAATACCTTTCTATTCTGACTGACTTCAAAAAGGCATTTGTGAGTTCTTGGATTTACTTTCCCTCAATAATACATAAATCAGATTTCTTAGCTAATGATGGCTTTTCTAACTTGGATCTGAAAACCCAGCTGTGTCCTACCCACTGCTTCTTTTATGCCACCTCACAGTAACCAAGACACTTTATATGAATTCAGTTCATCCTGAAATGTAAAGAATATAAATTTTTAGTAAGTTTATATAAAGTTAGTTTTGATGAATGGATTAAGATTCAAAAAACAGACACAAAAATAAAGTAATAGTATAACAGAAAACTGATAGCTTTATTTTTTAAAATATAACCATAGACTAACTTCGGTAGTCCAGAAATTTAACACTAAATAGTTTCAGTTTGTTTATTAAGCACTCTAAATTGTATAAGAAATCTGACCGCAAAATATTCTTCACAGAGTACAGGCATTCTCATCACCTGATCTGCTAAGCCAGGTTAGCCATCTATCAAGGGCATCAGCATCCCTTCCTGCTTTCCCCACCACACACACACACACACACACACACACACACACACTCATCTTTGGATTTTAGAGAATGAGATGATAAACGCCAACATTAGCAGTCTATTAACTTTGATAAAGGAGACTTTCAAAAACATCAATAAGTAACACTTTCAATTACTCTCCAGTGATAAAAACCATAATACCTGGAGTCTTTATGATCATACAAACAGAGGAGTAAACATTGAAATTTTAAATTAGGAAAAATAAAAGAAGACAAAGTAATTTCAAAGGAAACAAAAAAAAGGTGCCAGAATCATATTAAAATAGTTATTCCCACTTGCTAAGGATGAAAATTAATCTGCACTTTCTCCTGCCATATACAAGGTGAAGAGCCAAAAAGCTCTGCTCTGAGAACCTCTTTCCTTGTTTCAATTTGCACTTTCCACCTGATGACAGAATTCTCTAAATGTAGGAAACATTCCTTCATCATAGAAATTGATACTTATAATCTAAAATGGAAAAAATTTCCTGGCTGCTGGATCAGATAACCTAGCAATATTCAAACAGCAACTGCCCAACATGTTAAGATAGTTCTAAAGCTGACAGGTTCTCAACATTGCTCCAGCAAAAAATCAGCCTATGCAGAAATATTATTCTATATAGGAACTAGCTTGATGTGCAAAACGTGTGCAAGAAAGATTGCTGGTGACAAATTGGCTCACACTATTGGCAGACAGAAGAAAAGTTATTTTGGGTGTCAAATTCTGAAAATTCTCACAAGTTTAGTAAGGCGAAACAATACCAACTAGGCCCACTATTATTTATCTCAGGTGGACATATTCAACAATAAACTACATCCAATAATACTTATCAGAATATGATATTTGACTATCATCTAAATTTAAAGCAAGTTTTAGAATACACAAAGAAAATGTAAACTTTTCATATGTGGTTGTTTTCCACAGTAAATAATAATACCATTGGACCAACTGTATTATTAAAATTTTTTTCTTAGAAAACAACCAAAGTGTTTCCAAATAATTGCCAACATAATAGTAAATAGTATATTGATGTTTTAATAACTACAGAACCAAATACTTGGATGTAAGTTAGGTTAAACTGGTCCCTGTACTCACTGAATTATGATTCTAAATTAACCAAATTGTTGTTCAGGCAAGGGTATATCAAAACTGAAAAGCCAGATAAACAAGGATACAATCCAATAAATCATTGGAAATTCCTATGCTAGCAAGATAAAAATTCAAACTTGACTCTAGTGTATTCTAAACCTGTCTACATTTCTTTATCACCTGTATTCACATCAATAAGGTACTGATAATTATGAAACAACATTTTTAGATACAAGCATATTTGACACTGATCAGTATTAAGCATCAGTGAAACATTATACTAACAATAACAAAGCACACTAAAACTCAAATAGTTCTATTTAAAAGAAAAGCTAGGTATAAACTGTTGCTGTGTTCTTTTACATAAACCCTGAGAAACTAAAATATATGCAATCTTCTTTTAAAAAACATACACGTGCTACATTTTCTTTTTGAAATAATCAGAATCATTTAAAAATCTGTTTAAGAAAAAAAAAGCAACATTACAAAAACCAAAAATAAAATAATTAGAATTAATAAAGGTACTCACACCTTGAAGATTTAAGAATTAACTGATAAGCACATTATGAAAGAAGAATGAAAGAGAAACACATCTTAGTCACAGTGCCCTTCGACAGCAACAGTTCACACTGACTTTGAGGATCCTCCAATATCAAAACAACAGCTCAACTCCTTCACAGCCTCTTTATGGCCACTACTCTGCAGTCCCAGTGGAGATGATTCTAATCTGATAATGGAACCTTCGCTCTCCAGTAACACTTCAAAAGATCACTTTACAATATACCACATGGACTTTAATCCATTGATTGGCCCATTAGTACATACACATTTTAAAAAGCTTTGCTGATATAATCCTCAATTCCTTCTTCAATGGAAAAATAAAGTATATTTACCTTATACAGTTGTGAGGAATAAAGATAATGTATACAAAGCTTCCAGCACAAGGATCTTGCAGGCTTTCTGGCACAAATACATGAATATGCTATAAAACTGCACAAAAGACATCAAAAAGAATAAGGGAAAAAAACCCTTGATTGAAAGTCTGACATTATGCGGACCAAATTTAGTAACTGATATTCTTTCATCATTAAATGTGCCCTTTATAAAAAATTACCTTACACTGCAACAAAATTATCAAAGGCTCTATTCAATAAAGAGAAATGCAAAATATAAAATAAGGGAAATAGAAGGAAACAATATTTACTGGCTGTCTACCACATACTAGGCAAATGCTAAAGGTACATCATAAGAAATCTACAATAAAGGTAGTTTAACAGTCTCTGACAGCTATTCATTCACAGTGTTGGGATTCAATCCACTCTGTGTAGTTCTTTCCACAGTGTCACATACAATTCATAGAAAAGTGATTAAGGAATTAAAAAAGCATGAATAGTATAGACAGTTGTTTTTGAAGTAAAGGAATTGTTTTCAGGAAGCTACAACCAAAATACCAGTTCTAAATCATTGGAAAACTGAATTGAAAACCTATATGCCAATTAGGCAAATGAAGCAAAATAAGTCAAACACAGGAAAACACTGATTCACCATACCACCTGTTTAGCAGATACAGACAGACACAAAAGTTTCAGACTATAGAAATAGCTTATACATTAGTTTTCTTCAGAATCTTAGACACAAGATGAGATATTTCTCTATTTTCATGAAAAAGAAACAAATTGTTTTTTTTTTTTTTTTTTTTTTCGGTACCGGGGATTGAACTCACAACCTCGCGCCTGCTGGGGCAGGCGCTTAAGCCACTGAGCCAAACTCCCTGGCCCTAGTTTTTTGAGGCAGGGTCGCACTATGTAGCTCAGGCCGGCCTTGCGCTGGCGTTGTAGCCCAAGCCGGCCTTGAACTCACAACGCTCCTCCTACCTCAGCCTCCTGAGTGCTGGGATTAAAGGCGTGCGGCACCACGCCCGGCTTATTTTTCATTAATGAGCTAAGTATATCTAATAGGCCATGAAATAATTTTGCTATTTATAGAACAAATGCCAATACAAATTTGTAATTTACTTGTAAAGCATGATTTGGAATCAAAATGAGAAGCAAAACAAAACTTTATCTTGGCCAGTGCACTCAAGTCACCTGATAATGTTCTTCACAAACAAAGAAAGTCAGAATTCCCATTTGCTAGCCACTGTTAAGAGATATAAACATGGCCAAACAAAGTAAAGGTTACCATTCTTGAGTAACAGAACACTCAAGTTATGCTCCAGATAAGGAAGGGTTTTGTTGATTCATCATTTAGGAACTTGACCTATTCCAGGTGGTCTATAGCCATGTCTGAATTCCAGATTAAAATTTTACTTCCCTCTCTGCCAGTCAGCACATTTGGACCATTCTCATCTAAGTTAAAATGAGTTGGTTTACAAGTGTTTAATATTTAGTATAATCAAGCAAACCAAAAGGATAAGCCAAAAAATTATAGCTCTTTCTAATGATATATACAGTGGGTTTCCAGGAAATCAACAACACAATTCCCCTTCATTAGCAAGGATGATCAAACATGATGATCAAGGTTCTGTTGAGCTATATATATACTGCACTGTTGAATTATTATACATTAGTAATGAGGTAAGGAGAATAGAACACATAAATAAAAATGCCCTTACAGTATTGAATTTATCAGTGATTATAATAAAGCAAATTTGTACAGTTTATAAAAGAAAACAAAGATGACAGGAAAAATGCTGGATACAGTCTAGTTTGAAAGTGTAATTTTCTTTCTCAATTTAATTAGCTAGTTAACATCTTAGCTCTAATTTATGTTGGCCCTATTCACCCTCAGAATCTCAAGATGGGAGAAATGCATAACACTAAAGAGAAAGAAACATAAATCTTAAAGTTTTAAATGTGCTCCGTTCGGCAGCACATATACTCAAGTTTTAAATGCATCGAATAGTTTGAAATCAGGAAAAATATAATAAAAGTAGAAATCACAAGAGTTTCCTCATTTTAAAAATAAGAATTACAGAAAATTTGAAAAACACTGGCCTGTGTAAGAAAACACAAATCACCAGCAGTCCCATGTAATTCTCACTCACTGACAGGTTGCTAACTATTAACATGTTAGTGCAACCCTTTCCTCCAATTAGGTTTCATCATATGAATCTGGAATCAAACCACATATCACTATTGCCTTAAGCTACTATCATCTCTCCACAGGGTGATTATAATAGCTCTTATCTCCAGGCTTCCATTCCTGCTCCTCTCCAGCCTATTCTATCCTAAACAGCCACTGTCAGCTGTATTTCATTCCTCTCCTCAAAATCCTACTGTGACTTCTCATCTCATCACAGGCCAGCGGGGTCCTCCTCTTTTACCTCCAACTTCTGTTTTGTGTCCCCATTTCCCACACACTCCCCACTCTGGTCATCACTGCCAGCTAAGCTGAGCTCTGTGCTCCTGCTGGACCACACAATTCTTGCCACCAGAAACATCACCCCTCAGGGACCAACACTGCTTTCTTCCTCCCTAGTTTTTCTCAGTTCTCTAATCAACTGTCATTTTGTGCTTCTTCAGCAGCACACATACTAATCGACTGTCCTTTGTCAGGGCCTTCTCTGACCATCTCATTTAAAGTTGCAATTTACCATTTTCCTTCCCTTGGTACATCATTATAACCCTTAATGCTATAATTTTCTCCATATCACTTACCACCAATTGACTATTTATTTATTGTTCCATCTCTACTGACCAAAACGTAAGTTCAGGAAGGCAAACAAATGGCCTGTTTCATTTACTCCCCACTCAGTGCTTTTGATCTCTAGGTCCCAGAACAATCATGGGGTGCTATGGGCACAAACTGTTCTTGTGGGTGAAGTATCCTGTGAGCAATTAGGACCAGAATGTATTTAAAATTTACACTTGGCTCTTGTTTACTGTTATCTGATAAAACATTTCCAACTGTTACATACCATTCCATTACACATACTAAATATATTCGATTTATTTTTTATGTTTTCTATTTTGAGTATTTGAGTGCTTCTAAATATATAATGCCATAAATATCCTTATGTATGCTGTATACAACACTTATACATCTCTGAAAATGTCTTCTTGTACAGCTTTGATAATTTCCTGTAGGATAATTTGAAGTGAAATTGTTGGAGTAAAAGGTATCCAGAGCCAGGCACAATGGTGCATGCCTGTAATCCCAGCTACTCAGGAAGCTCAGGCAGGAGGATTATAAATTTAAATCCAGCCTGGGCAACATAGCAAGACTTGTCTCAAAATATAGGGCTGGGGGTGGGGAGTATTAGCTCATGAAGGCTTCTAACACGTTTTTCGAAACTGACCTAGAGAATGCTTGTATCAGTTTATTCTACCATTAGCAACATAAGTCTACATTTCTCCTCACTGGCAATGGGATTTTGGGCCTCTCTTTTACCAAAATATAAAGAGAAATATTGTCCTAGATGTTAAAAATAGAAAAGGCTTAGAGCCAGAGGCATAATTTAATGGTAGAGAGTTTTCTAACACGCATACGTGGTCCTGGTTACATTCCCACAATGCAAAAAAATAAAAATAGGAAAAGCTTTTACCACTAATTAATTATATATTTGCAGATGTATTTCCTCAGTTTTTAATTCTATTTTGAAAAACTTAATTATTTAATCCTTCTTAAATCTTAGATTGTGGTGTAAAGTACAATTACAATTCTAATTTTATATTTTTGGAACTTCTAAGCCAATTTTCCTAGCACTATTTGTTCACAAAGTCATCCCTTCTCTGGTGAATTAAAATGATATCACTATTGTACAATAATACAGTATATCTTTTTTCAGAACTCTGGCTTGTTCCATTTAGTCATCACCACGTGGCATTAATAGACTTTAAAAAAAAATCACACATAGTAATGGAATTTCAACTTTACAAACATACTCCTGCAATTTTTTCTTTAAACATATTTTATACCAATTTCAGGCAATGTTTATTAAATCCCCCAATTCTGTCATACCTTAGAATCAAAAGACGTAATTAGAATTTTGACAATTGTATTAAATTCATAGATTTGGAGAGAATTTACGTAATACTGGGTCTCTCCTATCAGAAACGTTTTCAGTCTCTTAATTCAAGTCTCTTTATGATTTCTTACAAAATTAAGGGTATTCATTATTTATGAATGACAGGGTCTCACTATTTACCCCATGGGTCTCAAACCCATGATTCTCTGGCCTCAGCCTGCTAAATTCTGGGATTATAAGTACCTATCACAACACATAGAGGCTCAAAGTGAATTTTCTAAAAATAATTTCTAAAATTTTGCAGTTTCTTTTGAAATATTTAAGGGATTTTTTGCCATTGTAGTATCTATGTATTGCTTGAATATTAAAAAAAAGTACTGACTTTAGTGTATTTGGATAATAACAAACTACAGACTTAGCATTAATTCAAACAAGCTTATAGGTAATTTTCTTAAATACTTAGGTAATCGTATCATCTACAAATAATGAAACTCTTCTCTTTTGTAGTTACTATAACTAAGCATACAGTTTTTCTAGTCCTGACCAACCTTTATTTGAAGAGACAGGTCTTCTTGCCGACTTTCTAGTTTATTGTACCTACTTGCCCTTATTTCTCAGAAGGTGAGGATACTTGGTAGGACTTACCTCAACAACTCCTCCACCCAAAGCCCAGGTAGTCTGCTTTTTCATGGGAGATTTTATGCATTGGCTCTCTATGGCTCCAATAACTGCGTTCATTTCATAGTGGCTCTAACAGAATTTCCTCCAATTTTGAAAAGTTTAGCAGGAAATGTTTTCATATTTCCTTTTCTATTAACTTAGGGTCAGCATGTTTTTTTCTATTGTTTCTCTAAACAATACATATGCTCTATTTCTGATTTCCTACTAGTTGTCCATTATATCTCTTGACATATCTTCCTTTTGTCTTATTGTCTCATCATTTTTATTTCTCCATCTTTTGCAGTTAGGGAAAGATTTTCCTAGTTTGTCTCTTTCAGTTATCTAATTTGCTGTTCACTACATGCATAGATTTCAATTTGGCAACTGGGATTTTCAGAACTCTATTAGATTTTATTACTGAGGTCCAGCCTTCATAATCTTTTTGCTAACAGAAACCTCAACTAACTTCCAGCTGTGTAATCAGCAACCTGAACAAATGTTGAGGCAGGGATGTCGGTAACTGAGAATTTAGTAACAAGGCCAACTATGTGGACAGGCTCCTTCTAGCACAGTGCTATGAATAAATTTTGGGTCTATGAACACTGTTCACGAAGGATCAGTATGTCCAATCTGAGAGGCTTTAGTGCTGTGGCTTGAAGGACCAGGCATCAAGAAATTTACCCCTCCCAAATTAAAGTTTCTCTCTCAAAAAAGGGACAGGGAGGGGGAGGCCTCAATTACCTTTTTCATTCTAGGCCCATTGGCAATGCTGCCTAACAAAAATTATTCTTGGCTTCCTGTCATAAGTAGCACACATATAGCCATCCATGCAATCTATCTAATCATCTATATTCATGTACTTGTCTTCTCAATGGGAATTTATATGGATAAAGATTGGAAACTGCATTTATTCTACTATTTCACCAAACACAATTACCTATATTATCACTATATATCATGCTCCTTTTTAATCCATACTCTAGATAGTATTTTCCAATTTCCATTTTACCATTTCAAAGGTATTTATCAACATACCACCCATTCTACCCTACTTATGACACTTCAAGAAACAAATGCCACACTGACGCTGATAATATTCCTTCCTGGGGAATCTTTTATCAGATTAGGTATGATGATGGTGGAAACCTGAATAGGTACCAGGTCTTAATTTTATTTTAAAAAGCAAAGCAGGAAAAGTAACAATAACCCAAGGAATAAAGCCATGAAAGAGATTTCATAAAGAGGTCTCCCTAAAGGGGACATGAACATAAGTCCTGCACTCAACCATCAACAATCACAGAGCTTCAAGGGCGCAGAGTCATAGTCATGCTTGTAGTTCAGGAACCATAATGAGCACACAGAATCCAATCAGTCATACCTTGCAGAGCTAAAATGTCCTTATGGTTGGTAGACAGCAATCTGGTCATGAATTTACCCTCATATTCTCTCATCAAAAAGCACCTTATATGGGGCTCTCTCTACTAGGAAAAAGGTAGATTTTTCACCCATGAGCTCCTTTAGAATAAAGGTCTAATTGTACCCTACTCAGGTTTTATCTTGTTCATAAATAATTTAAGTTTATTAATCATACATAAAAGCACATCTTCAGTCCAATTTGGTTTCCTAATTGTCTACATGAATAAGAATCTGAATCCCCAAGTAGTGCTCACTAGAGTATAAACTATCTAGTCAATCTAAAGAAAAATCTAGCAATACTTAATGAACTTTAAAATGAAGACCCAACAATCTACCAATCACAGTCATGCACATGTAGTCTTGAAGATTATCGGTATAGCACTGTTAATGGTACATGGAGTGGAACACCCTCAAGTGCCAACAGTTCAAGATGGTCACATGGTACACACATGTAAGAGTAAGAGTAAGTAGTCGGAAGTAATGGACCAGACTTCTGAACAGCAAAAGGAGGGATCATTTTAACACGTGCCTGAATGGTATATGGGTGGGAGTAGGGGATGGTGAATAATGGGAGGTCCAAAGGCCATTTATGAGAATTAACTTCTAAAAAAATTATTAACTTCTATATATAGGTAGAACCATATATTTTCTAATGATACACAGATATCCAAAGACTTAAATTAACCAGAATGGATGCTTACAGGAGAAAGCAAAGTAAGTGATGACAGGGAAACAAGTGAGAAAAAGAACAAAATAGCCAAACAAGAGGTCAGATGAATCCTCAGGATGCCAAGAAGTATGACTGTATTCTGCCTGTGCTCCTGAAGTTTGGGATGCAGGACGAGGAGTAAAAGAAGTGCAAATAAACTCAACTGGGATAAGATAATATGGTCATAAAAGCTCCACTTGGAAAAAAAGTCCTAGATTTGCTAAGAAAAAATTAATAGTTCATTTTGAAAGGAGCCAACAACGATGCATCATTTGAGAAAATAAAACTTTAGGATGTGTTCATTTAAAAATTAAGAATAATTTAAGATTACAATCAATAATGTAAAGTAACTATATGACCAAAGTGAGAATGTGATGATTTATCTAAAATTAATTTGTCTGAGGGTCATCCTAAGGACTAATAGGATCATCCTGAGACTAATATGAGTACAGCCAGGGGTGGTAGTACATTCCTAAAATCCTAGCACTCTAGGAAGCTAAGGCAGGAAAATAGCAGGTTTGATTCCAGTCTGAGCAACTTAGTAAGATCTTGTCTCAAAAGGAAAAAAAAAAAAAAAAAAAAAGCTGGAGTTGGGAGGCGACATAGGGGCAGAGATAGAGCTCAGAGTGAAGACCCTGTGTTTAATTCCTAGTACCTTAAAAAAACAAAAAGTATAACATCCTAGAATGTTATGATCCTAAACATTAAAAACTCAAACAAAAGATAAAATATAGTCTTGCATAGAGATTATATGACAAATCAATTTTTAAATTTGCACTCCTGCCTTACAGACCCATGGTACAAAACCTTTACCATGGGGTGGACTAATTCCTGTGAAAGAAATAATACACACACACATACACACACAATTTATTTGTTTGTTTGCAGCACTGAGGGATGACCCAGGGCCTCACACACAGTAGGTAAGCACACCAACACCAAGCTACAATCTGAGTTCAAGACTTGACATCCCCAAACCACGGCAGTATGTAAAAAATGATCATTAGACAACTCAATAGGAAAAACTTCACTAATCAGTAACCCTTGTACTACAGTACAGTTGTGAACATAGTCTCACTAGGAAAAGGGGATGGGAGACAAAATCTGGAACACATTTCATCCGTGAGGAGGACACAAAGGGGAAAAACTACTTTAGCATTTCATTCAACAGAGCTGACCAGGAAGAACAAAGACTTAGAAATCAATGCTTTTGGCATATTAGTCTCTTCTCATTAAATTACAACTGAATTTGTCAATGATGCTTGACAATACAATAAATTTTTCAGGGTGTTGATAGAAAAATAATCCAGCTCCATCACACAGCTTTTTTGAATCCATAATAAATGATGTTGGGATAAGAGAGAGGTCATTATTTTTCAAATGTGTAAAGTAGCAGTTTTGGGCTTTTTGCTATTGGGCTCAAACTATACAGCAAAGGATATAAAATGAGCAATGATAGTCAAATTAGCTGTGACAAGTTAGCATGCACAATTAACACAGCAGACAATGGAAACAGCCTGCTCTAAAGACTGCAGTCCTGTGTGGTACAGATTTAATTTAGGTCACAGAGAACTCTGCAAAGATCTGACAGTTTCTGCCTTCACTGGGTAGACCTTGCTGCATTCATATTCAGCAACAGATAATTAGGTTCAACCCTCCCCATTCCAAGCAAAATGCCCTCTTCTAGAAAATGATGCTTAAAGAACATTTGTAACTTACAAAGCCAAGAAAGCAATCTGTAAAAGGTATGCTCTCCAACTAGTGACATACTTTTAAGTCTTGGGATCTCCTGTTAAGCATTCTTAAAAAGATAGCTAAGAAATAACATGTAAACAATATAATCTCCTTTATGTGTGCATCTAAAGACATCTACCCCCCAGAAAATTCCTTAAACAAAAAACCATTATTTAAAATCAACTTAGTAAGCCTCTTAAAAAAAAATATCCCATAGTAAAATCTTCAGACAGATTTCAAAAACCATATCTATCCTAATGTTGGCAACCTAAATATCTATGCTAATATAAAATTAACACATGATAAATTAACCCTTAATACTGAATTATTTTGAAATATTCTTTCCTTAAAATAGAAAACATTCTCTAAATCTCAAAAATAATGCTGAATTTTAGACAAACATAGTGCAACTTGCCAGTAATCCTGCACTCAGGAGGCTGAGACAGGAGAATCACAAGTTCAAGGCCAGTATCGGCAACCTAGTGAAAATGTGTCTCAAAATAAAAATTAAAAAACAATTCAAACAAACTAGGATTGTAGCTCAATGATAGCTGCATAGCGATCTCTTACTAAATCATCTGCAAATATTTCTCCCATTCTATAAGTTACCTTTTCACTCCATTGATAGTGCCTCTTCATGTGCAATAAGCTTTTTAATTGTAATGAAGTCCAACTTACCCATTTTTTCTTTTATTGTTTGTGCTTTTGATGTTATATCCAAAAATTAATTGCCAAATCCAACAGCATGAGACTTTTCATGTAAATTTTATTCCAAATATTTTGTAGTTTTAGCTCTTACATTCAAGTCTTTGATACACATTCAGCAAATACGTATATATGTATGTATTTGTTCATTTATTGGTTTTTGTGGTACTGGATATTCAACTCAGAAACTAAACAAGCTAGACAAGTATACTAAGCTACATCCCAACCTTTTTTTTTTTTTCTTTTTAAATATAGAGTCTTGCTAAGTTTTTCAGGATGGTCTCAAACTTGCAGTTCTCCTGCCTTGTCTCTCAAGTGGGTAGGATTACTGGTATGCACCACCGTGCCTGACTCAGTTAAACTTTATATAAGTTATATACTAAGCTCCAACTCCATGTTTTTGCTTATGAATACCCAGTTTTCTCAACAGCATTTGTTGAAAAAAATCATCCTTTACTCCATTGGATAGTCTTTCCATCATTCTGGAACCATTTGAACACATAAAAAAGGATTTATTTCTGGGCTGTCTGCTCTATTCCATTGGTCTATATGTCTGTCTCTATGCTAGCATATACTATGTGGATTACCACAATTTTTGTCTTAAATTTTAAAATGAAGAAGTATTAAATCTCCAACTTTAATGTTCTTTTTCAAGATTGGGGGAAAGTGGCCCTTGAGAGTCTATGGATCTTAAGATAAATTTTTGTTTCTGCAAAGAAGTCATTGGGATTTTGATAGAGATTGCACTGAATCTATAAGTTGTTTTGGGTAGTATATAACAATGTTATGTTTTAAAATCCATGAACATGTAATGAGATTCCATTTATTTATGTCTTCATTAATTTCATCCAGTCATGATTTGCAGTTTTCGATGTTTAAGATTCATGCCTCCCTGGTTAAATTTATTCCAAACTTTTTTTTATAAAATTGTTTTCTTAATTTCCTTTCCAATCATTCATTGCTAGTGTAAAGAAGCATAACTGCTTTTTGTGCTTTGTACCCATTAACTTGGCTGAATTTATTAGTTCTAACAATTCTTGTGTTATCTTTAGGGTTTTTTTACACATAAGACTCTAATCTTCCTTTCCAGTTTGAATTCCTTTTATCTTCTTTTTTAAAATGCTAGCTATGACTTCCAACACTATGCTGAATAGAAGTAGTGAGCCTGGCTATCCTTGCTTTGTTCCTCATTTTGGAGGAAAAGCTTACAGTTTTAACCACTGAATATGAAGTTAGCTGTAGGCTTTTCATAAACGCCCGTTCTCATGTAGAACTGGTTTCCTTCTGTTCCTAGTCTGTTGACTGGTATTATCCTGAAAGGCTATTAAGTCTTGTCAAATGCTTTCTCTACATCAATTAGGAAGAGTATGTGATTTTTGTTCTTCCTTAGACAACTGGATAGCTTTTTAAGGCACATCACACTTATTCAAAAAGTTTCCCTTCATTTTGCATGGAGCAGCTCTTACTTTTCTCAACAAAATATTTAAAGTAAAATTTAACCACAAAAGTTCTTTGAGTTCTAAGAGAGGCCAAAGATTCGAAAGACATGAAAAGAATAAGATATTGATTAGAAGGCAACTCGAAAAGGAGCACATTTCACAACCAGCTCAGAGTGGGAATCATGTCAAATAAAACTTACCAAAAAGGACCAAGACAGACCAATAACACTTGATATCACTGAGGCATGAATCAATACATAACCCAGAACTGACACACTATTGATATAAAACTCATTTAAATCAATTTAAAAGCCTGAAAATACATATCAATTATGGCATATAACAATGGTTAAGGTCTATCATGGTCAAAAGGAATCTGTATTGAATGAACTATCAGCTGGAAAAATGAAATGGGGTTGGGGGAATCAAACAACATTCATTGAAAAATGCCTGCCCTTTTTCATGGAGACAAGGCTTCAAAGACTATAACATAAACCAAAGCTCTGAGGGTAAAAATTATATTTTATACAATTGTCATTTCACTCACCAACATTGATAAGTAAGTTATTAAATCTACACTTTTGGCATAATAGAGTTATTTAAATACAACTAAAAGTGACACAGTTTCAATGTCATCTCTTCTGAAAATATACACTGCTGCCTTGACTTAGAATTCAAATTGCAGCAGCAGGTCATTATTCTGTTCTATTCTGCTGACACATTTTAACTCATTTTATAGACCTGGAATCTACTTCTGTTAAACAATCCTAAAGAAAAATGTTTAGGAGAAAGCAATTGCATTTTGCTAGGTTGACAGTGACAGTTCCCTGGAGGAGAGGCCAACCCAAGCAAGACTGAAGCAGCTGTTAGGAGCCCATTTTCCTACCTGTTAATTGCTTTCGTGACTAGGCTGTACTAGCTCTGACACCCACCTGGTAAGCAGCATATGGACTGGAACAGTCACATCCCAAGAGTTTGAGAATTACAGTATTTTTCCCTTTCTCCAAAATAATCTACTAAAGGACAGAACAGCAAAGAAAGAAAAAAGGAGCAAATAAATAAATAAACAAACATTAGTTGAAAAAAAAATTGTGTCTTCTTTACTTATCAAAGAATAAAAAGAAATTTTGAGAAATAGCCAAAAGAAAAAAATTCCCTTAATTATTCAATGAATATTTATTCAAATGCCCACAGTGGCAGACATTGTTCCAGGGGCTAAAGACACAGCAGTAAACAAGACAGACTGACCCTTGTCCTATCAAAGGAGATGAATAAGAAAGAGATTCAATTAGTGATTAGGGACTAAGAAGAAAACAAAACACAGTCATGTATGTAATAAGACTGGGGAAGCATAATACACCATAACAACAGAGCAGAGACAAAAATTCCATGATCATCTTAATAGGTGCAGAAAAAGCTTTTGATAAAGTCCAACACTCACTCATGATAAAAAAAAAAAATCTACAGAAAACTGGAATAGATCATCTTTACCACAATCTGATAAAAGCCACCTATGACAAACCAACAGCCAACATCATATTAAATGGAAAAAAACTGAAAGTTTTCATTCTAAAATAAGGAACAAGACAAGGATGTCTACTATCACCACTCCTATTCAATATAGTTCTGGAAACATCAGCCAGAGCAATTGCACAAGTGAGAGAAATAAAAGGAATAACGATAGGAAAGGAAGAAGTTAAATCATCACTATTCACAAACTGACATGATACTCCACACAGAAGACCCCAAAAACTCCACCAAAAGGCTTCTAGATTTAATAAGCAAATTCAGCAGCACAGCAAATTCAGCAGCACAGCTGGATACAAAATCAACACTCAAAAATCAATTGTATTCCTGTACACAAACAACGAAGTTGCTGAAAGCGAAATTAGGGAAACTGCAACCTTCACAATAGCATCCAAAAAAATTAAATACTTAGGAATTGTGGGAGACAACTTGAGCGGGTTCCCTTGAACGCAGAACAATTGCTGCGACTTTGATTACATTGAGACTTATTTCCTTATGTTGATATATACAGAGATGGCTATGATATATCCTTCTCTCTTCAATTGGCCCTAAGCATTGCAAATAAGGCTAGCTGAGGTACTGATATGTAATCTCTAAAGCCATCTGACAGTGTCCTGTTGCCTCCCATAGTGATCTCTATAAAATATATAGGCACAGCAGGATGGCAGAGACAGTGAGCTCCAGGAATGTCAACTGGGTATGAGCCTTGAGAAAGAGGCTATGAGTTCCCAGGGCATAAAAGTTTACATATCAGAAGCAGGTACTGGTATGTAGTCTTTAAGGCCATCAGACAGTGCCCTGTTTCCTCCCAAAGTGACCTTTGTAAAATGTATAAAGCACAGCGGAATGGCAGAGCCAGTGAGCTCCAGGAATGTCGACTGGGTATGAGCCTCGAGAAAGAGGCTATGAGTTCCTAGGGCATAAAGTTCACATGTCAGAAACTGAAGCAGCAGCCTCCTAATACAATTCAGTTGCTATCTTGATTGGGTTGTGCAAATTGAGCCCCTTGCATATCTTCATCTGCATTTTACAGAGATATCTTTCTCACTACCTTGCTAGCCAGCTCAAGTTACTCACGCAGTTCCCATCATCCTCACTGTCACTCATCCTCAAGTGATCCCCTTGCTTCACTAGTTAATAAATTCTGGGAGAGGCCTAGGATCATGACCTTTGTCCGTATGTCCTCATGAGGATTGGACTTAGGACCCCTTGGCTGCTCTTAAAACCTTGAATATGTCTTGGAATCTTTACTCTCACCATGGGTTGTATTGGAGGTGGTAGATTGGAACTAACTTACTGGGATTCCAGTAACGTCTCAGTGGATTTATAAATGTAACTTCTCGGATTGTGAGGAAGACTAGAGAAAAGATTTCAGTACTTGGATTACCATACTCATTATTTGGGAATGCAATAAGGAATCACTTTAACAATGGAAGTAAAATATCTACACACTGAAAATTACAGTACTCTGAAAAAGGAGATCAAAGAGGATATCAGAAAATGGAAAGATAACTCTTGCTCATGGATAGGAAGAACCAACAGTGTGAAAATGGCCATACTACCAAAACTGTTCTATAGATTTAATGCAATTCAATCAAAATACCATTAGCATCCCTCACAGATCTAGAGTAAACATTCCTAAAATTTTTTTGGAAACAGAAGAGATCTAAAATAGCAAAACCAACCCTGGGCAACAAAGGTAAAGCAGAAGGCATCACAATCCCTGACTTGAAGTTATACTACAAAGCTACTGTGATAATATCAGCATAGTACTGGTAGAAAAACAGACATGAGGATCAATGGAACAGGTTAGAAGATGTAGACACAACTAAAAACACACTTAGCCACCATATCTTTGACAAGGGGCCAAATATATTCACTGAAAGAAAGATAGTCTCTTTAATAAATGATGCTGGAAAAAACTGGCTTTCCACATACTGAAGACCAAAACTAGACCCATGTGTATCACCATGCACTAAACTGAAGTCAAAATGTGTCAAAGATCTAAATATTAAAACAGAAACACTAAGTATACTGGAAGAGAAAGTAGGTAGAAATCTTAAAAACATAGGTGTAGGCAGAGGGTTCATGAACAAAACCCAAACTGTATGGGAAGTACTTTGAAGAATCAACAACCAGGATCAAAGTTTATTAAAAAGTTTTTACATACCAAAAGAAATCATCAACAGAGTGAAAACAAAACCCAGAGTGGGAAAAATTTGAGCCAACTGTCCTACAGACAAAGGACTTCAATCTAGAACATATAAAGAATTGGAAAACATCAGACACCCCCCCCACACCAAATTCAAAGACCCAATTCAAAAATGGGCATCTGAGATGAATACACACTTCTCAGATGAAGAAGTACAAATGGCAAATAAATGTATGAAAAAGATGTTCAACATCATTGGTCATTTGAGAAATGCAAATTAAAACAACACTGAGATTCCATCTCCAGAAAGAATGGCCATCATCAAGAAATCAACCAACAACAAATGCTAGTTGGGCTGTGGGGAAAAAGGAACCCTTCTTCCCTGTTAGTGGGAGTGTAGACTGCTGCAACCACAATAGAAATCAGTGTAGATTCCTCAAAAAACTAGGATTAGAGGACCCATTTGACCTAGCTATTCCCCTTCTTGGTATTTTCCCAGAAGAATTAAAAACATCATGCCACAGTGATATATGTGCACCCATGTTTATAGCAGCACAATTTATAATAGCTAAATCTTGGCAAAAATCCAAATGCCCGTCAATTGAGGAACAGATAAAAAAGATGTGGTATTTTTTATATAATGGACTACTACTCCGAAGGACAAACTCGAGGATTTTATACGTAAGTATATGCAAATTGAGACCATACTCATAAGTAAAATAAACCAGACTCAAGTGTGTAAACATCATATTGACTCCCTAGTGTAAGTAACTGAAAGAGTAAATAAGTTTCAAAATGTACAACAGATATTGTGAAAAGGGAAGAAACTGCTTAAAAGGAAAGAACAACTGGGATGAGGGAAAGGAGAAAAGAACAACGGAAAAGAATATATATATATAAATAAAATACTTAAGACAATTATACTACTAATTTTTATTGGTTCATTGAAACGAATGGTTTGTGCTTATAGTGTTTGATTCATTTTTCATGCCTACATTTTTTTTTTTTTTTTTGTGGTACCAGGGATTGAACTCACAACCTCATGCCTGTCAGGCAGGCACTTAAGTCACTGAGCCAAACTCCCGGCCCTGGTTTGTCTTTTTTTTTGAGGCAGGGTCGCACTGTGTAGCTCAGGCCAGCCTTGTGCTCACGTAGCCCAAGCTGGCCTCGAACTCACAACATTCCTCCTACCTCAACCTCCTGAGTGCTGGGATTAAAGGCGTGCGCCACCACGCCCGGCTCTATGCCTACATTTTTTAATCTGAGCAACTACTTTGAAGATAACAATATGCAATATAGTAACCATTGTTAATTCCCTATTAGTTTGTTTTGAAATTTCA
>RJWM01013897.1:0-52017 GCA_004363535.1 Dasyprocta punctata | reverse complement strand
TGCTGGATTCATCTGTTGAAATAGATGTGGGTGTGGAAAAATGAGTCAAAGTTGACAGTAAGGTTTAACCTAACAAGCTTCTGGAATGGACTTACCCTGCACTGACACTGGCAAGGTTGGTTGGTTGGGGGAATCAAGAGCTCATCCACTCAGTAAACACGGGATCAAGGCTCTGTCAGATGCCAGGCACGACGGCAGGGTCTGGAACAACAGAGATGACTAGACAGAATCAGGGAGTCGGGCACTGACTCAGTATATTTTTATTTAATGAAGCTTGCTGCATAGAAGTGACAGCCATTAAACAAATAATTATCCCAGTATTTTTTTGATTGTGAAAGGAAAACTAGAATATGTGCCCACATACAATTTGAAGATGATCTGCTCCCCAGGCAGAAGTTAAGAAATGGCATTTGAGAATCTGGTCATCATGGAAAGATTCTCTCCCATTCACGATTTTGCAGGTATATTTACCTACCCACTTATCTCTGAGACAGGGGAGGGGATTAGCTCCTCCCTGAACCAGTCCTTCCACGTTCAGTCTCTCTCTCTCTCCCTCTATCTCTCCCTCTCTCTCTCTCTCTCTCTCTCTCTCTGGAACTTCTCTGTGCAGGCGTCTGCATCTCTTACCTGTGCCGATGGGGCAAACCCAACAGGAAACACCTGGACTCCAGACAGCAATGACCTCTCCCTTTGACTACAACACATACAAGAACCTCATGTCTAGTTTCCAACTTGCCCTCCAATACCATTTAGTATTCCACCGAACATGTCTTGTGTTGCATAATGTAGAAATTGTTCTTGTGTATTAGCACCTATTTCCCATCAAGATTGCAAACTCTTTGAAGACATGGACAATGGCTTGTTTAATTTTCATATCCTCCAAGAAGACATACTGCAGTGCAAATTTGTGGGACTGGCAGTCATTGGAGAGACAGTAATCTCATGACCTTGACATTGTCTAAGGGAAGATGCTTGAGAAGAAAACCATCCTGCCATTGCTGCTAGTTCAGGCTAACCAAGATGACCATGACGCTGAGATACATACCAGAAAGTCAGTCTGTTAATTTCCAAGGGGAAAAATAAATGAACTGAAATGTTCAGGTTGTCATGGTCTGACTTGTTGACTTTCCTTTCCTGAAGCCAAGTCACAGTGGAGCCAAGTCATGATTGGAAATCATTTTATTTTATTTTATTGCTAAGAGAAGTCATTTTTTCAGGAACCAGAGAATAACTGAGCTCCTTACAAGAGAGTATAGTTACTGTGAGAGAAACCAGGACAACATAAATTGCCACTTACAATGAATGGAGTTATTTCTCAAACCTGAGTAACCTTATGATATTTCCTTATGATATTTTACAAGGTCCAGATTTCTCCCTAGATGGAATCTGTATACCACTCACACCTTAGTGGGTGGATTACTTCTTTAGGCTAAAAATGCCCAGTAAATGATGTTGAGCATACTCACGAACTCACCCTGCATCAGAAAAGCCCAAAAGGGCTAATTTAGATATGCCCTTTTGTTTTATTACACTAGAGGAAGAAATGTACCACTGTGTTGATTTCTGACCTAAGCAGGAAAAATTGAGAGCCTGAGTATTCAAGAAACAATCTTTATTAGATGGGTAAGTTTCAGATAGCAACTTTCAGAAACTAATGGAAATATATTGCAGCCAACACCATCAAGAAACATGAGAAGCATTTAGAAACAATAATAATTTCAGATATGACCACAGCAAAGCAAAGACCCAACACTAGAGGTAATATCAAATGCCTAGAACTGTTCAGAGCAAATGACTCTTCCTTCTCATTGTCCCTTCAAAGGAGGAAGGATTTTCATTAAGATTTGGTAAAGAACGAGAGCTAGCATTTTAAGGCAAGGATCTGTGCTTAAACTTTTATACACGTTAACACCTGGGTTCCTTACAAGAACCCTATATGCTGCGAGCTTTGTGCTACAGAAGACGAAACTGGAGCTCAGTGAAGCCGGATGAGTTTCTTTTCATCGACAAACCCTAAGTAATTGAGTCAGCAATTGAATCCAGAGTTGAGACTTCTACAACCAACCTTCTTCCACAGTCTCAGTCTGGGTCATTTGGTGGGGAAATGGCACTCAGCAGACTGAATTCTGCCATGCTATTCCTGTGGTTTCCAAACTGATTGCACATCAAAAAAACCTGGGATTTTTTTAGACCAATTACTAAGCTTCATCTCTGAGGGTCTGATTCATGAGGTGTGGTATGGGACCCAAGGGTCTGAATTTTTGTACCAGCACAGCACCTGAAAGCTGAATAGTCCAGAGACTTGCCTTCGTATAGAAAGGTTCCTGAATATGCTGCGAGATTTGAAGAATATTTGAAATAGTGTTTAAATGGGTTGTCACTTAGCAAAAATGCTTGAAAAGCTGCTGCTTTGATAAAATGGCTTTCAGACTCTAGCACAAACTTCTGGTCTACCAGTGCTTATGAAAGGCCCAATCTTGAACATTCAAAAGCAGACATGCATAAAATTCTCATGTATTACATGTGTTTGTTGGTAAGTGTATAAAAAAATACAAAATTTTCAGTAATCTACTTTTACATGTAAAATGTCAAAAAAAATTACTTGCTAAAACTCCAACTTACTTATACACAATGAAGTACCACATTGCCACAAAGAAAGATAAATTTGAGGCAGTCATGAGTAAATGGATATAATTGGAGAACATAATGTTAAGTGAAATAAGCCAGACACACAAGTTTAAATATCACATGATCCCTTTTATATGAGATATACCACATATATATGATATATAGATATATAGTTCATATATATCATATACTATATCAAATGTCATGTATATGGTGTACCATATATATCATACATATGTATACCATGTATATCTCACATATATGATATGCTATATATATAAACATATATAGCTGATAAATAGGAAGTAGAGGGTTCAAACATTTCCCAAATAATCTATTCCATTGTTTCAAAAATATTTTAATATATAAGCTAATTTTTTTCATTTATACTACTAGTTTGTCTTAGTTCATTCAAATTTGTATTTTTATTCTTATTAGCATATGTCTGCAGTTACAACGTTTGCCATCGTCTCGGGAAATTGGTGCACGTATATAACATCTTAATTCATGTGGTATCGCCTTCTCCTTATTCTCCCTCTTCCCTGCACCCTTTGGTCCCCTTCCCACTTGCAAAAGATCTACCTCTTTGTTTCTATCTTTCCTTGTACCTATCTTTCATTTTGCTTTCTAATTATTTATGTTTTTGGCTTCTCATATAAGAGAAACCTTGTAATATTTAAGTTTGCAAATCTGATTTATTGCACTTAGGATTATGGTCTCAAAGTGTATCCATCTTCCTACAAATGACTCAAGCTTACGCTATTTGACAGCAGAGAAGTACTCCACTGTGTGTGCCACATTCTCTTTATCCATTCATCTGTTGGTGAACACACAGCCTGCTTCCAGGATGTACCTGCCACGGTTGTGCTTCTGTAAACATGCGTGTCCCTGCCTCATTGTACTGTGATACCTTTAACGCTTAGGGGAGGATACCTAGAAGAAGAATAACTGGGTTAAATGGAATTTCTAATTTCAGTTTTTTGAGGAATACCTGTACTGATTTCCACAGTGGTTGTACTACTTTACATTCCCACCGGCAATGTAGAAGGATTCCTCCTTCCCCACAGCCTTGTCAGCATTTGTTATTACTTGATTTCTTGATGATAGTTTTTCTTTCTGAAGCAAGGTGGATGTCTTAGTTACTTTTTACTCATTGCTCACACAGAATTCCTGACGCTCAAAATTAGGGAAGGAAAGGTTTATTTCTTACAGTTTCTCAGGGGTTTCCAGTCCGTATCAGTTGGCTCCAAGGCAGCGTGGCATGGCAGGGTGGGCATTCAGGGTGGCCGCCAAACAGCAAGGCACACTGGTGAAAGGGAGTGGAAGAACAAGAGAGGAAGATCCGCTTTCCTCCCGTCCTTACTCGGTATGTCGACTCCACCCCGGGTGGGTGCAGCACTCACATCAGCAATCCCAGTACTAGACAACAAACTGATCAAGAATGCAAGACTCAGCCCAGTCCAAATTATAAGTCCTTCGGGGGGACACGGGGTCAAACAATACAGTGGAATCTCAGTGCTGTTTTAATTTGCATTTCTTTAATGACCAGAGATGATGAACAATTCTTCATATATTTACAAGCCATTTACTTCTCCTGTGAAGTATCTGTTCATTTCATTTGCCTATGTTTTGATTGGGTCTTGTATTTTGAGGGGTCTAATTTTTTAATTCTTTAGCTGTTAGACTTCTGTCTGAGGAATAGCTAGCATAATTTTTCCTATTCTTTAGATTGTGTCTCCAGTGTTGGGTGTTTCCTTTGCTGTGCAGAAGCTTTTTAATTTAATTTAATACCATTTGTTGATTCTTGATGTTATTTTCCATGCAACTGGGATTCTGTTTAACAGCTGCCATCTCAGAGTTAGGGATGGCAGATTCACTTCCCAAAGCTTCTGTTCCTTGATAGTGTCAGTTAAAGGCAGTTATCTAAACTCTTTGTGTCTTGGTGTTATTATCTTTAAAACAAGGAATAATAATGATACTAATAACAACTCAGAGGTTGTCAGAAGAAACAAATAAGTCATCGCAGTAAATTCTCAATTCAGACTCTGGCTTAGTATTAATAAATGTTAGTGGCTGCTGTTGCTATCCTGTTTAACTTGTTGAGGGCCTGCAAGTATTTACGGAAGATTCCATGTCAGCATGTGTGTGCGTGTGTGTCTGTGCATAAGAGACACACATACACATCATCTCCTGTGTAGTCATTTCATGTTTACCAGTGCCTCTGAGATAAGTGATTTTACCTTCCCCAGCTCACAGAAGACAAAACTGAGGTCATAGTATCCTGCGCCAGATCTTTCAGCTAGGAAAGATGGAGCTCAATTCTGAACCCAAACAGGCATCACAAGGTAGAACACCATGAAGTGTTTTCTCTCAGCAAAGCTGTGATAGTGACTCAGCACCCAGTCCTATTTCACCTCCTAACTGCTGGCTTCTTGAAGGGCAGAAATGTGTGGCATTGTAGCCCCCTGCTTAAAATCCCATTCTGTTAGGAGAAGATGATCTCAAAAGACATCTAGAAGACAAGATGGAAAAGATGGTGCCTGCATTTTTTCAAATTGTTCTTAAAACCCTGGAACCCTAGAGGCACCCTTGGACAGTCTAAGTCTGTGTGTGCACCTTTGCTTGACCACACTGTCCGTTCTTCTGCAGTCAGAGCTTAAAACAGTTTCCATGAGATGCTGCTAAGGAATAATGTGCTGGTTTACACCCTGCTGCTAAAGGCTGCTAATAAATTCTGCTCTCTCTAAAGCTTGATTGTAATCCACAGGAATGAGTCTCACATTGTAGTGTCAGGATGGTGACACTTTGAGGTATCTAAGAGGTGAATCTTAAAATAGGAACACATTGTAAGCAGAAACCACCTTGCATTCTCAAAAGTGACAGAGTCAGAGCTGCTACCTAGAAAGCAAAACCCAGAGAGATCTCAAGATGACCCAGCAGCTGATTAGTTCCTGCCCTGGTCACCTCGACCTTCAGCTCCAGGGTGCCAAGTCTCAGAAAGGGTCATTTCTCACACTGCCTTTCAAATCAGAGTACTTCTGCTGGCTCCATCTAAACCTGACCCTATCACCATCTACTTTTACATTCCGATGTCTCCATTTTGGAGAGATTTCTTTGAAACAGAGCCAGCTCTTCCAGTAAGCACATAGAACAGTAGGGTGATTTCCGAGAGTATGGTCTGGTGGAAACAAAATCCAGACATGTAAAATTTGACACTTCAGCTTACACAAATACCCGCATTCCCTTCCAGTTCCCACTCCCCGTCAACATGCCCAGAATTTTATCCCGGGGAAACCACAGCCCGCACTCACCACCAGGGGCCAAATACCCTGGCATCAGCCTTGCTTTGAAAAGGGAGACATAAAAGTTGTCAAGACCCATAGGGCTTCCTAAAATCGTGTTGCATCAAGTACGGTGTTATCTTTCTCTTTAGGACACTTCTTAATTGATTCCATGCAAAAGGTTCACAGGTAATGAGTTTTAAATAAATAATAATATCCCACTACCCTGGCTGGTCAAGAAAGTACACAGCTTTTACCCTGACTTCAGTGAGAATGGGGATGGCAGAGAAGCTTGTGTGGGAATCTAGGCCCCACTGTGATGGGCAAGACCTGGATTCTTGCCTTCAGACATTGTCAATTCTTGTTCAGTTTCAACAATATGCTTTTAGCAGTTCCATGATGGGCATGGTACTAGGTATCAACACAATGGAAAGGACAGAGCACACAGCTGGGTGCTCAGAAGACCTCAGTGTAATTAATTAATGATTGACAATTAAGTTCATTAACAACAAGAAAGTGAAATTTATTTGGAACTCAGCCTTTTGAAGTTACTTGCACTTCCAAGTATATAGCATATCTTTCTGAGACTCAAGGCCTTTACAGTGCAGCTTTTTGGCCAGGAATCCCTGTCTTTTCTGCCCGCCCCAGAGCTGGTCACTAGGGCTCATCACAAGTTGTCTGGGTGTCTCTTTTCCAAATATCTTCCTATGTTTTTAGACTATACAGCGGCCATGAGCTTCTTTGTTTTCATTTTCAGTTCCTGGATCACATTGTTTAATGCATGTTAAATGGATAGATAAATGAATGATGTGAGGTTTGAAGTAAAAAGAAATACTATGGCCACCACAGACACTACTGACTAGTGCAAGGCTCCTGTGGTGTAGTATGAAGACAAGACTTGCACTGCAAAGGTGTGAATCACTAGACACGATTCCCTATGGTAGTCACCTACTATTGCTAAGAATAAAATGTGCAAAGTTTAGTAGCCAATGCTATCATCACGGAAGATGAAATTAGGGGCTCTATAAACAGCATGCTGCTTTGCACGCAGTGGTTACTTTGCAAGCAGCAATCAGGTTGAAATGGATTAGATGGAATCAGAACTTCAGAATGGAGTGGAGTAGAATGTGGTTTAATTACAACGACTTCATAAGTCTGATAGAATATGAGTTCCTTACATAGCAGGGACTTTATTGGTTTTGCTGTTTGTTGTCGCCTTAGTGTCTAGACCAGTGCAGTTACTAAACACATATGAATGAAGGAAGGAATGAATGAACAACCAGATAAATATGTAGCCACTCTGTCAAGATGGGAGTCCAGATACTTATGAATGAGCCTCCCCAGGAAGAGACCAAGGGATTCAGAAAGCCCCTCTAAGAAAAAGATTGATTCTTCTTAGCCTATGAAGGCAAAGCAAGACCCAGCCTGCTCGTAGAGGGTGCACATCAACTACATTGATGAACACGAAGGGAAAGGAAAATGAAGAAAAAGGGAAGTTATGACTCTGCAGTCACTGGCTTTGGAACAGGTAGGATGCTGATCAGCCTTCCTGGCCCTGTGGCAGTCATGTAGCCAACAGATCTCCACCTTGATAAGGTATGATACACTTGAAAATAGCCACTGGCATGGGACATTTAGATACTTTGTCAAAGAAAGAAAGTAAAATTCAAAGGATCCCAATAACCACCCTGAATCCCTTGATCCCTTCTTAGGATCCCTCCTTGCTCACCATGCCTGACCTTCCCAGTGTCTCCGAGAGGGAGGGAAGACCCTCACTTGGCACTCACAGCAGGAGGACACCACGGCCAGTGGCTGACGAGTGGTTGGGATGCACGGGGTTCTTCCGAAAGGGAGGGAAAATGCTGATCGTGCCAAGAGCAGCTGCCTCTGACCCACCCACCTTGATCAGAACTTAAGAACTATTTTATTACTATCATCATGGTGAGTTACACATCGGCAGAACTTTCAGCCAAAGCTGAGTTAATTGGACATCTGCAGCCAATTAACTGAGCTTCTGCACTGGAAGGTATTGGAGATGAGGCCCTGCAAAAAGAAAGGACATGCCCAAGGCCACAGCTGGTCAGTGTAGAACGGAGACAGGACTTGGAATTCCCAACCGTCAGACCGATTGGCTTTCTGGACCCGGCCTGCCCGAGAGCTTCATGACTTCACTGGAGACTGACCAAGGCAGCCCTTTAAAGAAGTGAGTACCAGGCAACGTGATGAGGTAGTGAGTTAGCAGAGGTAAATGCACAGAAAAGAGAAAGTAAAAGCCTGTGTGATGGAAACCATTGATCCAGAAAAATCTCTTCACTGGGGTTGCAGTGTTATAATCGACTGCTTTATTTGGGAATTGGAAAGCACAATCCAGATTAAAGTATAGCTCTCTGCGAGCAGGTGTAGGACAGCGTGAGGGTCAGGAACACTGTGAAGTTAGAACGGGGCAGCCCTGCCTCTCCAAATCAGAACTTCTTTACCTACCAAAATTCTCTTTGCTTTCTTTTCTTCTATCAAATCTTTGTCTCCGATTCCTCATTTACACTCAAGCATATGATATGACCAATAGCAAATATGCCATTCGCATAGTCACTGCCATAAACATTTGTGGTCAAGGTGATGACACTGTGATTATTGACTTATCACATCGAGAACATCCGAGCCATAGAGATAACATGGGGTCAGAAAAGAAGCTCTTACAACAAAGAATGCAATAGTCAAGAGGCTGGAGAAAACTTGCATGGAGTTGAGGCAGGTTGCATAAATGTCCAGAATGGTCATCAAGGAAGCACCTTAAAGCTAATCTGCCATTTCCATAATTTTTCACTTCAGCTTTTTTCCAGAAAGGAAAGGTATAATCCACCATGCCCACTACCAGTCCCAGCCTCCATCGGCAGGCATGGTGAGCATCCAGGGCTTGTGTGCCTGCGTAGCGCCAGCTCACACTTCTGCCAATGGCCTCTCATCCTTACAATGTCCCTGGGTCAGGGGCAATGCTACCATTCTCATCCCACGGGAAAGGAAGAGAGAGGCAATGTACTAAGTCACGATGAGAGGGAGGGAACCTAAGCTAGCCACACTCCAAAAACAAAGTTTCAGGAAGAACTGCTCCTCCTAAACAATGAGACTCTAAAGGGAATATTCAGGAAACAAGCAGCAGTACAGTGTATCAAATGCAGCATGTGGAAAGCAGGTATCCCTAGGCCACATTTCAGAACTAGATGTTTCTACCTGAGCAAAGTGGGTTGGTTAGAATAACGCTCTCCCTGTGAGGCCCACAGCCTAATTCCTGAAACCTGGGAATATGTTGCTTTCCATGGAAAGGAAACTGCAAATGCGATTATATTAAGAGCCTTTAGATAAGGAGAAGATCTTGGATTATCCAGGGACACCTCAAATAATCACAGGTCTCTTAGAAAGAGAGGCAAGAGAGTCAGAACAGATACACCTGTCTATGAAAGTGCACATGCTCAGGATACAAGCAAGATACCAAAGAAAGAAGGTAACTCCTACAAGCAGGAAAAATGCCGGGAAAGGAATTGTCTCTCAGAGCCTATCAAAGAATGCAGTTGTGAGGACACCAGCACAACTGATTTCAGATTTCCAATTCCCAGAACTGTAAAGACAATAACTTTCTATAGATTTACACCACTAAGAGTGTGGTAACTTGTTGGGCCAGGAAATAGCAAACTAATATACTAGGATTGCCACAGAAAATATAGAACATCCAGCTAAACTGAAATTTCAGATAAACAATGCTTTTAGAATAAATAGGTTCCATGCAACATATGTGTACCATATATTTTAATTTGCTGAATCTGGTAACCTTAACTAATTCCCTCCCCACTAGTCCCAGGGTCTGCAAAGTCCTTTTGCTGGACCCTGGAGCAGGCTCAGTTATAGTCACAACAGTATTACTCTACTTGCTGCTGTGGGCTAGGCTATGACTCAACAGAGTGAAATTGCTAAGGCCTCAGACAAATAGCTCAGAGGGAAAGTTATTATTCTATATCATTGCCTATCAATTATTTATAGTTTATAATGCAGTGCCATTTGTAATGGGTAATATGTTTTTCTATTGTTTCGTAATATCATCCAACTCATCAGAGCAACCACTGGGAAGATGGATTGGTTTACTGCAAACAGCAATACCTGGGTTTTTTTTTAACAAGATGTGTGCATTTTTTAACCTGAAATGCACTGCTGTTTTAGATAAAACTGTTCTCTGAATTCAAGGAGAAAGATAGAATCCACCTTTCTGACAAATTGGTTTCCTAAGAAACAGGGCAGAAATTAGGGTAAGGCAAATGTGCTGTGCTGGGCACAAAGTATAGCGAGGTTCCACCTTTCAGATGCAGGTCCTGTCCTTGTATAAGAATGAGTGCTCCCAAAATCTCAAATCCTGGGAAACCCACTTGCCTCACCACAACCTTGGCCCAGTTAACAAAACTCACATCTAAAATATATAAGTAACTCAAAAAGTTAGACTTCCCCATAGCTTAACCGCTAACATCCTCACCATCTGCGGGTTCCAGGCCTCTCCCTGGGAATCAGACTTCCCCCTAGCTGAGCTCACTCTCAGATCAAAGTTCAGAAAAACCTTTGGGAAATCTAGGTCTCTTCTCTCTGGACCTGTTTCTTCCTAGGCAAAACACAAGACTGCACATTACAATCCATGTTGCCTCTTGAAGTTTAGCACCTTATCCATGTAGCCTGTATCTTACAGAATAAAAAAAGAGAACAAACAAAGCAAGAGAGAATGAAGGAGAAGAGGAAGAAATGGAGGTGGAGAAGGCAGAGCAGGGAGGAAAAAGGAGAAGGGAAAAAGAAAAGTTTTTGTAAGACTCAGATACAAATTCCTTACCACAGAAAATATTATTGTGTGAGATTTTAAAAATTGGGAAAACAAAGAAATATTAGCACATGAACCTGTAAGTGAGTTGTAGACTCTGAGGACCACCTCTCGCCCTCCTTAGCTTCCAGGATTCGTCTGAGCGGCACCTCCTAAAGGCCGACAACAGTGCTACTAGACAGGGCAGCTGGAGCTGGTGGGTCACCGCCTGCTCCTAGGCCGTCTGATCTGAGCACAGTGCGGTACTCTGGGCCTGCGGAGAGATTTCTCTCCCCAGCTTCTTCCTGCCGGTCCTGGCTTCAGACATGCTCACAATATTCTTGAATGTCCTTGGCCTTCAGTGGAATCAAGGAGAATTTTCTGGCTAACTGGGTGGGTAGACAATTGTGGGAGATTCCAAATTTCAAAGATTCACCAAAGCAAAGAGAGACCTATTCCAACATGGTTTTATATTTAAAAAAAAAAAAAAAAAAAAAAAAACAGTGCACCCTCTGAAAGACTCAGTGGAGAAATGATTGCACACCATGAGATTCACTTTGGAGACTGAGAAACGCGATCACTGTACTCGTGCTGGAAGAGCCTTAGGAATTAGGACACGGACGCGAAGTGCACTGCTGTGGGCCACCAGCCTGGCGACACCTGAAGGTACTTGAGGTGCCCAGTGAAAGCTGAGCAGAAGCATCGGATTCCTTCCTAATGAGCCCAGAGACGTGGCAGCATAAATGATACTGACAAAAGCAAAAAACCTGCTACTCAAAATAAAAGACAGATAACAGGAAGCAGGGAAGCAGATCTTTTGCAAATGGGAAGAAGATGAAAAAAGGGGGAGAAGGAGGACCAGGGGGTTAACTCAGCGGCGCAGCGCCTGCCTGGTAAGCACGAGGGCCTGAGTTCGTTTCCTGGTACCAAAAGAAAAAAATGCGTGGCAAAGAAGAAAAGGAAAGGGAACAAAAAAAAAAAAAAAATGGGAAACGTAATGTGCATGTACCAACTCCCCACAATGAATGTGATCATTATGTACAGTGTACATGTACTAATAAAATAAAAATGAAAAACAAAACAAAGAAAGAAAGGCCCACTACAGGCCTCCCAGGCACCGCCCTGGTGAACCTTCCCTGTCCTGCAGGTGTGGTGAGCAACTTCGGTTCAGAGATGAGAGAACTGAGTTCAGTGAGCCCAGCTATCAGCAAACTAGAAACTGATGAAAGCCAGATTTTTACAATGTTTTCCACCCAGACCTGCCTCATTCTCTTTCTGTGACCTAAGGCTGCTTTCTGATTGGAAAATACCAAGTTGAAGGTGTCAATACACTGCTCAGAATAGAAATAATAGTCGCTCCTAGGCTAGGAAATCAATTAATACCTTCCAGTGTGCTTTCGCAATTATCTTCCCTCTTGTTTCTCCTAGCAAACTCGGGGAGATAATATTCCATATCAGCTTATGAATCAAGAAATTGAGGGTTACATTTCAGGCACATGCCAGGCAGCCAGGGACAGGCACACCATCTGACAGTTTGTCTGGAGTCACACGAACCTGTATTCAGGTCTTCATCCTGCCACTTCCCAACCTTGGGACCTCAGGGAAAATGTGTGCTTTCTCTACGTCTTAGTTTTCACACTGAATCACCAAAGGTAAAGAACACCTGCCCATAGCTATGCTTATTCATTCATTCTGTGTGGTCTGAGTTCCAGAAATGCAGTAATGAATGAAACAAAAATTCCAGCCTTCAAGAGGCGCCATGAAGGAAGAAGGCCAGGTGGGATTATCAGGATTAACATTGGATCTGCCTGTGCAGATGAACATTTCTGCTGATCCCTGCTCTGCATCTGAGCGTTGAAATGAACTGCAGGAAGCCTGCTGACCCCTCTGATCCTTCTTGGTTTGTCGAGTGTTCCCTGGCCTCCCCACCTTCGCCCATGCTGTCCTCTCTCCACTCCCAGCTTTCTTTCTTCCCACTGCTCCACACAGAAGCTGAAAATGCCTATAGATCCAAGCTTTTGACTTCATTCAGAGAGCATTCTTTAATGCTCAGAGAAAATCTAACCCAGCCTCTCATGTTGGAAAGAAGAGGCAGAGGCCAAGAACTGCAAGGGTAACGTGACTGTAGAGTCCTGATCTGTGTGAATAAGAAAACTCAATTAACTAATTCTTAAGGATTATCCCATCACTCTTCTTTGAGTTCTTTGACAGACATAAAATCTAATGAAACCACCTATATCTAAGCCCTGTTGCGTCTAACTGGCTCTTCCACTGTTACCCCAGACCCTACCACCTATGTGCGTGCGCAGCCTGAGGGATCTGTTTAGAATTTGAGCTTGATACAGTGCCTTCTTCACCCAATGCTCTCCAGTGACTTCCTGCTGTGGCTCACTTTGCCCCATCAAACCCCACATGCTCGGGCTCTCACCACCCTCTTTGATGAGCTCTTGCATTTTTGGCCTCCTCCAGTCTCTCTGGCCTCTGTGCCATTATATGCCAGGCTTTCCCTTCTCAGCAGTAACTGGGATGGCTCCCCATGATCCCCACTATCTCTTATCCACATCCTGTGTAAAAATCCCTTTCCTTAAGTGGAGGCTGGACCTAGTGACCTGCTGGAGCACGATAAGGCAAAGGTGAGGGGACAGCACACGAAAGATTAGGTTGACAAAAATCATAACCTGCATCACCTTGGTACTGTCTCTCTCTCACCTTGCTCAGTCTGATGAAGTACTGCAAGCTCCCACGTTACCAGCTGCCACTTGGCAGGAGCTGAGCGTGTCTTGCACTCAACAGCCAATGAGGAACCAAGACCCTCCTCTCTCCAAAGGCCCTGGAGAACATGAACTCTGACACCAACTAGGTGAATGAGTGTGAAAGCCATTCCATCCCCAACTTAACCATAAAATGACTAAAGCCCGGGCCAATATTTTAATTGCTGCTTGTAAGAGACCCTGACCCAGAGGATCCAGCTAGCCATGCACTCATTCCTGACCCACAGAAACTGTGAGATAATAAACATTTATTGCTTTAAGCCATGCAGTTCTAGTGTAACGTGTTGCACAATAGACTCCTAAGATACCACATCAGAACCTTTCCTCTCCTTGTTCTCTTAACCAGGCATTCTCTTTCCACCCAGACCTCCCAAAGGCTGGCTCCCCATTCAGTCTGTCAGCTTACATGCTCTCTTCTCAGAACTTCTTCGCTGGCCAACTCTACAATCAAACCATTTTTCTGTTTTATTATCCACTTTCAATTTGGGGGGAAAATTGTTTTTACTTACTGGTCTACCTGTTGCTCTCATCATAAAACCAAAGCTCCAAAACATAGGAAGAGTAACTTTTTTTGATATGTTCATAGCTAAATCCCAGCTCCTGAAACAGAATCTGGCACATAGCACTCTGTCAATACATGCGTGCTTAATGAGTGAATGAATGAATGAACAACACATGGAAAGGAAGCATGGAAGAGATGGAGGGAACGAAGATCCAAAATGGGAATTTTTAAAGCTCTAGGACAACAGGATATTTTCCCTCATGATTCATCCCATCTGTTTGCCAGAATAAATTTAAAGCTTGAGGGAACCTAGGTTGTTTCAGAGATCACCTCGTAGCTTCATTATTTCTCTGCTTGATTTCCCTGCACACTTCAGATGAATTTCTGAGTGACCAAAAAAAATAAAATAAAATTCTGTTCCTTCTGGACCTCCGTCTCATTTCCTTTCCTATAAACCACCAACAAGTTCCAACACATCTCCCCTTCCAAAGGCGGAGTGTTTACAAGATTGCAACACTTACGGAGTTATTACACCACCATATTTACATTTGATAAGGGTCAATGACTCAAAAATAAATTAATATTTCCTTAAATTCATGTGGTTTTAAAAGTTAAGTGGGTGTTTCTAGGTTTAGAGTAAATGGCCGAGTTGTAAAACCTCATTATGCAGCTTTGCAAGGTTCTCTTCCCTTTCTCCCTGCTCTCATTTAGTGCATAGCTTCCAGCAACACAGTGAACCGCATCCCCACTTTCTACAGAAAACAAAGATAAAAGATCATCGCTTTCTTAAGAGCACCTCCAAGGGAAAAACCTGAGAAATTTGTGTTTACTTGATTCTTGAAAGTACTTATAAATGAGGACAGGCATCAGTTCAACACCAAAACGTCAGGATCCTATCTAGCACAAGGCAAAGACTACCAAATTGGGTCAACCAAGCACAATCTTCCAGCAGCCATTTTCAAGATGCATGCCTATTAAAAAAATACACAAAACCCAGCCAGAGAGATCACACAATAGTCATATCAGCAGCAAATGTATTTCATCTAAACTTCCAACAAGAGGATTGTTGAAGTACGCTGTGGTGTGCTTAAACAACAGAATACTGTATACTCTATGAAACTGTGTTTTTTCAAAATCCTAAGGAAAATGTTTTTGATATCTTGGTAGATGAAACTTACTCAAAGTAGAAGACATGAACCAATCTTGATTTTACATTTGGGGTCTTCAAGGAGAACTTTGTTCTCCCTTGCTCAACTCCTTTTGATAAGGCCTGCTCTCCCTTCCTCTACATTACCTTTCCTCAAAATTCTCATTCTTGCCAAGGATCATTTCTGACATTTCTTATAGACCAGGAGACAGGAAGAGAAAGACTTGCTGTGTATGACTTCAGGTTTTTGTCTATTGTGGAGGTTGTAGATTATGAGGAAAGAAGAGACCAAATCAAAAGATAAGTCTGAGAAATGCATCAGATTATATAAAAAAGAAGCTCAAATGGGGGGAGCAAAGCATTACAGGAGATCTTTAAGGACACTGAGGATGATTTGGGGTGTGTGGAGAATCTAGAACTTCCTATGCAATTTTGGAACATAAAAAAGAGTACAGTTTCATCATGGATATGATCTGATTCCAACTTAATAATGCTGGGAAATCCTGAGTAAACTCTGTATTTTCACCAATAGTCATCTATGAGTAATGGAGTGGTGACTATTGAGCATAACATTGGTTGAGTATGGGCCACACTGTGCCCTGGTTATAATAAATGCACAGGAGAAGACAGTGTGATTATCTAAAAGCGGAGCACCAAAGACCCTAGCAGTTGTGTTTCTCTACAGTGGGACCAGAGCTAATTTATTCTTTCCCTGAATTTTCTCGGGCTTCCTTATGTAAAAAATGCCTTATTTATCCAGAAAAAAACACATACATCCAACAAATGTGCTGTTGTCCATTCCTACAATTGCAGCTGAAAGGATATTTGATAATGTGACAAAGAAGGCAAAGAGAAAGGGCTTTCTGAGGATTACATGGGGGGAAGGATGTGGGAGGGATGGCTACAAAACCCCCCAACCATGCTCTTGGCCTTGTTGATAGGAGGACTTTTTGCCAAAGGCAGTTTTGTAGATATTAAAAAACTAAGTTGCATCAGAGTCAAGAACTCATGGAGTACTACTCAGCTATTAAGAAAGATTGCATTGAGAATTTTATAAGTAAATGGACACGACTTGAGACCATACTCATAAGTGAGATAAATCAAACCCACATGTGTAAATACTGTATTGTCACCCTAGTGTAAGAAACTGAAAAAGTATATATGATCCAAAATCTATAATAAATACTATGTAAGGGTAAAAAACAGCTCGAAGAGCAAAAGTAATTGGGAAGGGAAAAGGGGGAAAAAGGGAAGGGAAAAGGAAAAGATATAAATCTGTATATATGTATATGTAAGATAGCTAAAATGAACACAGTACTGAATGTATTAGTTATTGAGAAAGAACAGTTAATACTTACATGATTAGATCAATTTTACATGTCTATATCTGTTAATATAAACAACCATTTTGAAGATAACGAGACGCAATATTGCAACCATGGTCAAGTTTCTGTCATCCTGTTTTTAAACCTGTAATGTTACTGTTGTGCATTTACTCTAGTCGTTTGTTTGCCTCTTTTGCTTTTTGTCTTTCTTATATGTGTCTTTTTTTTTCTCTTCAATAAAAAAAAAGAGTCAAGAACTCAGACCAGTAGCAGAGTGCTTGCTGGCATGTATGAGGCCCTGAGTTCCCAGAGAATCTGGTACAAGGCTTGAGGAGAAGTGACTGAAGAGTTTTTTATCATGAACTCTTTTTCACTGGGTTCCACGCTTACCCTGGATGTATTTTTCCTTTTAAGCATAGAAACATAAGAGATAAGGGAGAATACTTCTGACCAAACTTCATCATTGTGTGATTTTCTGAATGTAGAGAAAGTTTAAGTCTCCAGTGTTGCATTGCATTAACTCTCATGCTCCATATTTAAGCAGAGATCACGAAACACTCATATGCCTTTGAAATAGTCCTTATATCAAATAATCATGGAAAAATATCAAGCAAATACTGATATAACCTTTCTGAGGTGCTCGGAACTTGTCTAAACAGTCTACTTATATTAACTCTTTAATGACTCAGTGAAGTCAATGCCATGTTGTAGTTGTTTGACTCGTGAGGAAGTAGAAACCCAGAAAGGCTAAATCAGCTAACAGTGGTGATCCATCCAACCTGTAGCAGGTCTAGATTTGAAGTAAGCTAACCTAGCTCCACAGCAGAAATTAGGCAACTATGACTTGAAAGCCAAACATAGACCATGAATTTTATATGGCCCATAGGTTAAAAATTGTTTTCACATTTCAAATCAGTATATATTAAATACTTCAATGAGTCTACATAAAATATGCAATGCTATTTTTGGCTCTCAAACTTAAAATACGTAGTACCTGGTTCTTTACAGAAAAGATAATTATATTTGTTATTCTCAGCAGCAGAAGCACCTACCTGACAAGTGCAAGGTCCTGAGTTTGATTCCTGTTACCAAAAAATTGTTATTTCTTGGTGTGGAGTATTTAAACTGCTGTAAGATAGTCCCTCTTATTTGAAATCACTATCTGTTGTTGCACACACCATCGGCAATCTGCAGAGATAAAATAATTCACTGTCAATCGGAAAGTTTCAGCACTGTCTCCTTTCTGTGTTACAACTGGTTCCAAGCATTATGATTTATATCTGAATCTTACCCCAAAGCCTCCTGCACTCCTTAGCGGGGCTTTTGAATCATAGGGGCACTATTACTAAATGAGAGAGTGGAGGTTGGAGCCTGGTGGAAAGATGCAGGCTCTTGGTATCATGACCTGAAAGTATATGTCTCCCTTCCAGCACCCTTCATCATTCTCTGCTTCCTGGTCACTGTGATCTGAGCAGATTTTCCTCTGCCAGGCCCCTCTGCCATGTGGCTTCTTATCTGGATCTGGGCAACTGTAGACTGAAATGTGAGCCAAAATAGCTCTCCTTAATTGTGTGGTGTTGGATAATTTTTTCCCAGAAATGAGGGTAGTGGCCAAGACAAATCTTGGTACCAGAGAGGTGGGGTTATTGCTCTGATGCTAACTGAGCATATGGTTTAGAAGCATTTGGAAGTGGTTCATGGAAGGAATTTGGAAAAGTTTGGAGATGCTGACTGGAGAAACCCTAAAATACTGTAAACCAATCTTGATGGGAGATTCTTCTTGGAGGGTGGATAAGAGGAATGCTAAAAATTTCAGAGAGTAAAGACCAGTCTCAGGAGGCTTCAGTTGAGAAAAAGGACTTCACTGACAGTAGCACTCCAGGACATGTTCATTAAGCTCTGGCACATAATTTGTCTTCATTTTGCTCATGTCCTGAGATTCTTGTAGGAGACTGAAATTAAGGCAGACTAATTCACCTGGTGAAGTAAATTACAAAGCTGCCCAGTGTTCGGGCTACAGTATAGATGCTACTTGCTGGTCTTAGCCAGGTTTATACTGAAAATCAGGAGCCAAATGGTCATTTAAAAAGTTTTTGTTTCACCAGAACAGAAGAAACAGCAAAGTTTTAACCAAGGAAAGCTTGATTGCTGAAAGGATTAGAATTGAAAGTGAGGACAATAGAAAGGATGCCTAGAGGGCATTCCAGAAAACAGCAAGATCTTGCTGTTTGCTGTACAAAGTTTATTCAGGACTAGCTAGGAATGAGTTACCCAGAGTTTAGTCATTCAGGCACTCAGAGACCACTGCAGTCATGAATCAAGGGGGCCTGGCTACTGTTCAAATGGGTAACATACCTTGGCATTACCTACAGGATGTTGGTTTTTTGCAAATGTGCAAAATTGCAAGGGTTTTGGAGTCAGGGAAGTTTCCACCCATATTTCAGAAGAAGACCTGAGAGCCCAAGCAGTGTGAAGTTGTGAGAATGAAGCCACAGTGCATTAGAGACACCAGAGTGCTAGAGACACCAGGAATGTGGACCATCTGAGGAAAACTCTAGGCAGTGAGCAAAGCCAGCACCAGAGAGAGGAAATAAGAGCTGCAACCTCTGGCAATGCTGCAGGGGCAGGGCTGCCTAAGCAGTTTGAAGTTCAAATCTGGCCATATCTTGCTCTGTATACTGGACATAGAACTATAAGATTTAATGTTTTCCCTTCTAGATTTCAGTTCTGTTTCAGTCTCATCACTTTCTAATCCATATTTCTCACTTTTGGAATGGAAATGTTTATCCTGTGTCATCACAACTATGATTAACCTTCCATTGATTTTTACAGGGGCTCACAGGTAAGTGTTTGCTTTGGGTCTCAGAGAAGATTTTGGACTTGAACTCTTCAGCAGTGCTACAACTGTTAGGACTTTCTGCAGATGAAATAAATGGATTTTGGATAAAATGATGCACATGAAACTTTTAGGAGCAAGGGGCAGAGTGTTATGGTTTATATTTAGAACCCCTCCCAACCCTCATGCATATATAGGCAGGGTTTTTAAAGGTGTTTGAATCATGAGGTACCATAGCTAAATGCAATGGTAATAGATGAGGCCAAGTCAGAAGAGGCTTGTCACTGGTGGCATAACCTAGAAGAGTATATTTCCCTTCTCCCCTCCTTTTTTGCTCTCCACTTTTTGACATCCATAAGGTGAGCAGCTTTTACCCTTCCTTGCTGCTTTGCCATGCCATTTCTTCTTTGAAGCTGGCCAACAATGAACTGAGATGTGAGCTAAAAGAAATCTTTCTTTTTTTAAATTGCAGGTGTTGGGTATCTTGTCTAGCTATGAGGAAAACAACTGTTATGGTTTGTGTCTGGGTATCCCCCCAAAGCCTCATGTGGTCACAGGGGCAGCTGAACCTTGCATTTGTGATTGGTCCACTGTCTAGTATTGGGATTGCCAGCATGAGTGCTGCACCCACCCAGGTATATAAGGGAGGAGTGGAGGCATGCTTTCCCCATTTGCCCCTTTTTGCTCTTGTCATTTGTGGTAGCCCCCATGAATAGCTTCCCATTAGCCATGCCACCCGGCCTTGGAGCCAGCTGAGTGTGGACTGGAACCTCCAAAAACCATAAGCTAAATAAACCTTTCCTTCCTTCATTGTGGGCGTCAAGTATTTTGTCTCAGCAACAAGAGAAAAGTAACCAAGACAACAACTAAAACACCAAGCCACATATGTGGCAATGTACACAGGCATGGCCTACTGATCAGTGGGCACAAATGCCCTGGGCTCTCAGGTATTGCAGCAGATGCAGAGAATCACCCACAGAGGCTGAGAGTAAAGCAAACAATCCGGATTAGCCCATGGTCAACACCCCACCTGCATGGCTGGGGATGTCAATCCCAAGGGGAAAAGGTTTGAGGGTTTTAAGGGTTAGGGTAAGGGGTGATTCTGGGCAACAGTTACTATTCCATCATTAGATCAGACAACTGTTTCTGGGTAATGGACCAAATATTTTGCCAAGCAGGATGTAAAGACTGAGAACAAGGAACTTGCTGTTGCATGAATCAGCCAGATGTACAGAGAACAAACTCGGTCAAAGAGGGTTCGTATATACAGGAAAAAATGGAAGTCTGGTTACAAAATGAAGTTTCCTTTGCCATCACATGGGGACCACCATTAAGTGGCACAAGTATGAAGGGAAACAACATTAGAAGAAACCTCATTACTTTAGAGACTTACTATCAAAATTTCCTGAAATCATACATTCAGAATTTTCCAAGTCTTTAGGTAGATAAAATACTCAGCCAAAATATGTTCTAATTACTTACCAGGTCAACTAGAGAAAGAAAAATCAGGCAAACACTAACCCAGTCCAGTCCCTGGGTGTCTTCGGGAAAGTGTTTCACTCAATCTGTGCATTTATTCCCAGTGGGGTTCACCATGGCATATACCTCAGAGACACTGTAAAAGTTTGCCTTTTTTGGAGTCTTTTTAAAAGTTTTTTTGTTTTGTTTTGTAGTGCTAGGGTTGAATGGAGATCTTCATGCATACTCTTAGACTTTATGGTTGTCATAGGGTGGTTTGACTGACAGTAGATATTAAGATAATATTAAGTAGTCAGCATTTTAAGAAGGTGAGACATGTAGAACTTTCAATAAATGACTGATATTGTTATTATTATCCAAGACCTTCTGGTGAAAAAAGGAAATCTCTGTATAATAGTTTCAACAAGCTGTGATCACTTTATTTGCACTAACATTTTTCACTTTAAAAGCGTTTCTCAGAGGAGGGTTTCCTAAATGACTTCAAATTCTCTAAGGGAATCTATGACTCAAAACTGTTAAGGACCACAGCTTGAAACTATGCAAACTGTGACAGATCCCTGAAGATTCTCGGGCTAAAGAGATGTTCACCCCCATGCAGGATTGCTTGAAAGACCCTGACAGGAGATGTCAGTTGGCTCTGCTGCTCTGTTCCTTGTTCTCCAAACACACTCATGCTATGCTCAAATATTCAGGGACAGAGAAAAAAGCAAGGATGAAGACCATTTCACTTCTTTGGATCACTTCCTCAGAGAGACCTTCTAGCGCCTGCTTTATTCGTCTGTTTTTTGTAGTTATAACAAAATACCTAAGACTGGTTACTTTTTATTATAAAAGATAGGTTTTTTAAACTCAGTTTTAGAGCCTGAAAACCCAGTACAGGGAAAGCCCACCAGTTCAGCTCTGGTGAGGGCCTTCTTGGCAACATCATATTATGGTGGGAAATACCACAGTGGGAGTGCATGGTGGACAAGAGGCAGTGGAAGCTGGACAGTGGAGAGGGGTCAGGCTTGAGTTTCTCAACAGCCACTCACTCTCACAGGAATCACTTAGATCCCACAAGAGTGCTTTAATCTCTCCCAAAAGTAGTTCTCCCAGTGACCTAACCACCTTCCACCGGGCTCCATCACTTAGAGTCCCATCACCTCTCAAAAGTGCCACGCTGAAGACAAAGTGTCCAGCATGTTAACCCCTGGGAGACACACTGAACCTCTTCCAACCATTAGAGTGGCCTCTCTCCTTCTCTATGAGGTCATCATCATCCTTTTGCTCTGCAAATTCATCCTATTGTTATTTTCCATACTTATCCGAGACTTTCTTATATACTTACTTGAGTATCATCTCCATCTACTATTTGAATACAAATGTGAGGACAATGACTTAGTTTAATTGCCAAAATCCATAGCATTTCTCTCAATAAACGTGATCACCAAAGAAAAGAACTTCCCCTACAAAATTCCAACCCAGCTTGTACATAAGCAGTAAGAGGTTATTTGAGAGTCTTGTACTAGTAATTTCAAGCATTCTGCTCAACGAAGCTTGCCCAGACTCAGCTGAAGGGGGCATCAGAACGGGTACTAAGCATGTTCTGCAGACAAACAGAAAAAGTGAAGCAGCATCTACTGTGAGACAACCAATGAGAACTAAAGGCAGCATGCAGGGTGTTTTGATATCTGAGCTTCTTACATTCTGACTGCTGCCACCCTTGGCCAGAATAACCCTTCAGGGTGCTTATGAAACCAAACTTCTGGTTTGGAGAAAAGACAGACTATCTGAACTGAGTCTATCATAAAAAACAGTCTTGACTGTCTTTTTATTCATTCATGCAACAAATATTTATTGAGCATCACCATGCCTTAGGCATTGGAAATTCAGTTGAAAATATAAATCTTTATATTTGTGATGTTCACGTGCAAATGTAAAACTTACGAAAGTTATGCCTTCTCCAGTCCTAACCTCCACAGGGCCACAATATCTAGCTTAATCAATTTTTCAAGAATCATTTTAGTGTAACTGAACACACATACATACCCACTCATGTACACTCAAGGTTTCAAACACTTTGTTGTATGGTATACAGCAGTGATTCTCCCCAGGGGACATTTAATGATGTTCAGAGACATTTTTGACGTCACAACAGGGAGGCAGTGCTACCGGTGTCTAATGATCAGAGGCCAAAAATGTGCTAAACAACCTACAATGCATAGGACAGCTCATCACAACAAAGATTTATCAGCCTCCAAAGTTCATGAATGGAGAGGTGGGAAAGACAATCTATAGTCAAGATTTGATATCTAGATCCCAGTAGCAGTACAGTGTATCTAGGTTTCCTTTAATGATACCCAGCTTTAAAGAGCTATAAGAGACATGTGGAGTTCTCTGGATGTTCAGAATCTTTTGAACGCTTTTCTTGTATCTGAATAATTACCCACATCCCCAAGATAAAAACAAGACACCCACTCTTTCATCTTGCTTTGCATTGCTCAGTCTCACTTCCACCAGTCGCAGTCAGTAAGCAATTCACTAAGAAACGAGCAGACTGAATGAGCAGTGACTGGGGGGAAAACACTTTCTGGCTTGAAATGATAGTGATGGCCAGTTTCCAGGAGCAGCAGAAGTGGGAATTCCAGCACGTGGAATTCATGGAGTGATCTGTGGTCTCCATCCTCAGTGGATTGGGGTCTTTACTGAAGCATTCTCACAATAGGGTTCAGAAGTGATCTTTACCCATGGAGCCTTCAGCTATGACTCTCTAGCGCTCTTGGAGACCAGGAACACTATCGAGCATTCTCTAATTTAATCTCTTTTGTTTTTTCTGAAACTGCTAAAACAATTCTGTTTGTACTGTCTAATAAACATAAATAGAGAAAATATTCACAGTCAGTCCGAGATTTGAAATAGATTTGCATTCATTTAAATCTTATTTACTGACACACACCAATCACCTTGTTTCGGGGTGAAAATTCCCTCAGTTGTCACTAGTACAGTAAAACACCATGTTGTACCTTACATGAAAAAAATTCTACAAAGCCGTAATAACTTCCCTAACAGTAAAAGAGAAACCTTGTTCTCCAACCTATAAAAGGTAGCCCATATCTTCATCCAGTCAGGATTTGTTTCTTCTCTGCCTCTAATACGTGCTTGTGTCTCTGTTTTGCAAGCACAGGAAATAAGAATCATAAGCTACCTTGCTCCTTTCACATCAAATTAAAAGGGAGAGAAAGAGAATGAAAGAGTGAGCAGGAAAACAACACCTTCATAAAGATTTTAAAGCCAGCCTGCCTTTGAGGGACCTTGAAGGTTAAGTACCTTACAATGCCCAGCTTTCTGAGGATCAGCCCCACGCAGGAAAGGAGGAGAGACTGAAGTTACATAGATGGAGCATTGCTGATGTCTCTCCTTTGCCGCCTTGAGGGGAAGTTAACCAACCAGCTCACCAATTCATTTGCTGGGAGAGAGAATTCTAGGATTAGAATTTTTCCCACAGTCCATGCAAAAGCAGAGCAATTCCAAAAATGTTGTGACTCTGAACAGAATCAGTGTTACAGTAACAATCCAATCACCCAAGCAATGGGTCGAAAATCACCATCCTGCTCAAAGTAATGGTGACCATTTATCTTTTGTCTTGTATGTGCCAGATACTTTCTTTACATCATCTAATCTCCACAGTAATTCTTTCAGGTTGATAATATGTATAGAGGAAGATATAGGGGCTGCAGGAATATACACTAATTCTTCCCAAAGTCTCACAGCAATATGTCAGTAAAATTTGTCTGGAATCAAAACCGATTGTCTTTTAGCTCAATCACAAATAGTCTCTAGTCTCCTTCCAACTCCACCCTCCAAACCATCTCTCCCATCTACTGTAAATATATATGATTGAAAATATCACCCTGTTAGCTAAAGGATTGACATACGGATCATCTTTCTGTCATCTCAGCACCACATAAAATGCTTCAAAAATAGAGAAAGATCAGTAAAAACTTTACATGTGAGATCCAGTTTCCTTTTTTTTATTTCAATACCAAATAAATGTGTGTTTTATGTGTTCACTTCACTTTTCTAGGTTCTAATTTTCTCATCTATAAAACAAGGATTTTGAACCAAGAGGCTTGATGAAACCTTATAAGTAGTCTGTTGGAAACTTATTTATTTGATATGATCCCTTTTATTGATGCTATGCATATGTTCCCCAAACACACACCCAAAAAACACACTCAGGTAAATACACACAAACTTTGCTTAATGGTTTTAGCCATTACTCAATACATAAACACTTCCTCTAAGGAACTGGTACAAATAGTCTGTCTACCACCAACTGCTCAGCATCTGCTTTGTCTAATCTTGAGCTCACAGTGAAACACTGGGGAGCCAGGAAAGGTAACTGCATTAAATCATGTTTGTGCTTTTCCTCCTTCTGTATGAGAGGGCTATCTGTCCCCTTCCTTTGGCATGTGCTTCAGTGCCTCCAGGGAGGGGTGGAGTTTCCCACCCCACTGACAGTGAGTTGGTCACATGTTCTGCTTAGGCCAGCAGAATGTGAGTGGGCATAATGGTGTATGCCATTAGGTTCTGAGCAGAACTGAGCAGAACCCATAAAATGACTGCCAGGTTCAGCTCTATTTCCAGCTCCTTTTGTCTGAAGTGAACCTGGCATGCGTTGCATGGAGGCTGATCTCTCACCTTTGACCCCTTATTGAGCAGGCCACTGAGCCAAAGCCACACCTTATCTGAAGTTGTCAGATGACGTGAATGAGAATAAAATCTTTTAGATGGTAAAACGCTGAGTATTAGGAATTACTTGTTACTGTAGCATAACCTACCAAAGACCACCTGACAGAGGAAGTATATCTTACATATTGTTAATTTTTATTTTGCATCATAGTTTAGCTCTGTAAAGTTTCCCTGGAAACTGAATTGGCAAACACCAAGCCACTGTTTGTATATGAAATATAGAGTTACACTTCTGTGAGTTTCTGGTCACGTTTCATCAACTAAGCAATACTTAATTTTGGTTTCTGTGTATTTCTGCTTAATATAGGTTGTTGACTTGTTAACACTGACTTGTGGCCAAAAACCCTGTAGCCCATGCCTAAATGAAGCTTATCTAGTACATCATATTGTTCATAAGGCAGTTCACAGATGACCTGACTTAGGATCACTGGGCAGTACTATGTTTATTTAGACAACAAAACCACCAACCAAGAGCACAGAGACTCCCAAGACATAGAACTATGTTGACTGCAAAAGAGAGAGCTAGACAAGAAAGCACAGAGTCACCTTGTTTGACGTCATCCGGGAATGTACATGTTGACTGACCCAAAGTTTTCCCACTTTGTACACGTCCAAGAGTGACCACAGAAGCACCATGAGCATGGGTTTGGGAAGTACAGGTACATTTAGGCAAGGGGAGAGAGCTCACAAGCGTGCAGTGCATGAATACTGAAGCTCGACTACATTCCTATGTGCTACATCACTTAATCCTTTAACAGTCTCGTTAGGGGAGTATTTTATCACCTTGTACAGAAAATTAAAACGCAGAGTCTGAAGGTGAAATAACATGCCCAAAGTCATAGCTACTTAATGGCAGAGCCAGTATTTAAACCAACTCTGCTTGGTCTGAAACTCACGAGGTGGGCCCTTCTGATGCACCACTTCACTTCTTAGAAGAGGGAAAGATTCTGTGGCATCGGTTCTCAACTTCTCTGCTCGATTTCAAGGCTCTGCTTGGCCTGACGCCTCACTGTCCTTCCTGCCCTCCATTCCTCCAGTGCTCCTCTCACCCCTCCCTTCCTCTATGGAAATTCTCCCCTGCTTTGTCCTGCCATACTTCTCAGTCCCACACTTAGAATGCTCTTCTGACAGGCGTCTGGTCCACACTCCCAAAGCTGGTTAGAAACCTGGTGATGATCCAGTCCAACTATTTGCTTTCGGCTCAGACCCAGAGAAAAGGAGTCACTTGCCCAGCGTCATGAGAATCACAGATAGGACTTGAACGTACACCTGCTGACCTTGGTGCAGTTATGCTTGGGGCTGCTTTACTTTTCCTCCCACCCCTGAAAAAATGGCTTTCAGTCTCATAGCAAGAAAAAGAAGCAGGGAAGGGGTGGGAAGAATGGAAAAAGCCAAGCAACAGCATTCAAAGGTGCCTTCAAACCATTTCAAAGGGATGGAGGAAGGAGACAGGGATGATGACTGAAAGAGACCAACAAGCCACTGGGTAATAACAGCATGGAGCTTCTAGTCTTTGAATTTATACAGTTGCTTTCATCTCTGAAGCTCAAGGCTCCTTCCAGACATTATCTCATTCTCCCCTGAGCACCAACAGAGACCAATTGCAATTGTACCCACTCTGTTGATAGAAAAATTAAATCTCAAAGGCAATAAGACAGTTTCTCAGGCTGGGAATATAGCTCAGTATTAGAGTGCTTACAAAACATGGACAGTCCCCTAGGTTCAATCCCCAAGAACAGAGAAAAAAAAGGGATAGGGAGGGAGGAAGGGAGGGGGGAGGCAGAGAAGTGGGGGAGAGAGAGATTGATTCAATTCTCAGGACAAGGTAAAGCAAACCTTACTCAGCAAGACCAAAATCAGAGCTTAGAACTAACAACAAAACTTAACTTTTTGAATCCCATCCTTAGCCACATAAATAGTTGTCTAGAAATGAAATTGAGACAAGGGACAATAGAAGACTAGAATTCACTGAAAATGTTCCCTGGGTCAGGTACCTTACACAAAGTCATAATTGATTCTTGCCATCCATCCTGTGAAATAAGAATTATTATCCTTATTCTAAGGAGGGATACTAAGGTTAAAGAGGGTTACATAAGAAAGTGTTTCCATAAAGTGGTGATTAGCAGAGACAAAAGCTGATTGTAAGTCTTCATGACCTCAAATTTTGTATCATTTATGAAAATGCAAAAATACCTGATATTTTCAGAGTACTGTTTTTGGCCTGGTAAGCATTTAAGGAATCATGTCACAAGAACTTATTAGCAACAGACACAGAGACCCAAAGATCATGAAGACACACCTTTCACGAACCTTTAAAGATAGAAGAGAAACACAGGAAGGACGATTCAGAAGCCAGTGTGTCAGATGTTCAGCAGCCCTTCTGTGTGCTAAGCACCAAGCTCTTTGCTAGAGATTCAATCAGAAGCAAACCTCCCATTCTTGCCTTTCAGTGGCTCACTGCTCATAAGCAGCATCAGAACCCAAGGCACACTGCCTAGTCAACAACTCAAAACAGTCACAGGAGAACAGGCAGGACTTTGACTTCCTGTGTTTTGCTAAAATTTGTGCAAATTCCCTATCTTACTCTATGACATATTAAACTTCATTATAACATTAGTGCACATTTTCTAATAATTCAAGTTAATTTTCTGGCCATTTTTAACCAAGTTTTCAGGAGCAGTAGAGACTTCAGGATGCTTTCCAAGTCAATCTCAGAAGCATAAAATAAATCTTAACACACTAAAAGTATGCACGAGTTTAACCAAGAAGTGTCTGGTCCATCGTAACTTGTTCAGTAATTCCAGCAAGGCCACTTTTATTTGATGTCTTCGGTGTCTAAAACGTATGCTAAGCACAGCACTGAGTACTGAAGAATCGAAAACAAACAATGGTGTAGTAGAGAAGATCAACTTGAAACGTTTCTCTCCAACAAAGCTAGAGCCATTCTCAAAAGAGCTACAGAGAACCAGGGGCAGAAAAGGGAGGAAAACAGCTCAGATTGATAAGCTCTGTATTCCTTTCATGTTTGCACAGCAGAACCACACAATAAATATTTTTGGTTGGCAGAGTCACATAGACTTGGCCTTAATCTTGTAAATATTTCTTCCTTGCAAAGCACGTGACCGAAGCTGGCTTCACAACCCCGTGTGCGAGCCCCAACAGGGGAGAACTGTTCTCTGGACCCAGGTGCCCAACCTTGTTTTCCCATTGCCTGTCCATTCTTTGCCCCGTCCCTCACTCTGGCTGTGCCCTTTGCCAACTCCCACAGCAGTGGCCTCTCCCATGGTTCAAGCAAAGAGAGTTTCCCATGTTGATATTGGTGGATTTCTTCATCTTTGACTTCTCTAGGAGTTAAACATCCTATATTGGGGGTTGCAATGGCAATTGCCAAATCAGGATTTCCTCACACTTGTGAGGAAATGCACCTACTTGCTCATTCCTCCCTCAGCACCACCACAGTCTGATAAACATAAGAAACAGCCAATGAAACACCATATTTTATCGCCAAATCCTTTAGTTTTCCCTACTCATCATGAACTTGTCCCAGAACACTGATCTTTCTGCACTTGCTACTGTCATAAATATTCAGATTTAACTAACATTTATTAAGATCCTACTGTATGTCTCCCATGTTTACAAATATTGGTTAATTGTATCCCTGCATAGCTCTAGGAGGTAGATAAATGTTGACATTTTACAGATGGCTCCCCGGAAGCTTGAAGAAAATAAATTACTGGCTTCCATCTTTCCAAACCAAGTCTCCAAACTTCAGTTCCAATGCTATTCTCTCTCAATGATGTTGGCTAAACTTTTGGATGAGGTGGCAAAATTGATGGGTGGAGAAAGATAAATACAAGTGTATACACACTTTTCTTTATTCTAGGGGCCCATTCCAAAGCTACTGAATCAGAATCTCTGGAGATTCTTAGCTAGCCCAGCTGTTGCTGCCAACTGAAATTTATGATCTACCAAGGGACACCACATGTGATTTCTTCTGAAACAAATCCTTTTTAAGCACACAGAGTGGGTAGTGATATGGAGACTGCACTGGAGAAAATACCCTTGCCTAAAATGTCCTCACTCCCTGGTCTCCGTGAGCATTCTTTGAGAAGGCAGGAACCAACATGTCAGAAAACACATTATCTGCCGCTGGCAAATAGCTCAGCATACACTCAATTGTTCAGCTGTGTGTCAGACCCTGTGCTAGCTGGCGGGGCTACTGCAGAGCCAGGTCCAATGCTGTCTCCATGTCAAAGATAATAATGATGCAAATGGGACCACAGTTGGGGAAGTATCACTGCGGAGCTATGGAAAAGGTGCTAAGGAAGAGAGAGATCAGGAGGCCCCGAAAGAAAAAGAAAAAAATTGAGGAGAGAAACTTTCTGTTTGTGTTCACTAGAAGGAGGCAGAGAAAAATCTGAGAGGAAAAGAAACTCAGGTAGGGACAGAGACTTTGCAAAATTATTTGTGTTGCTTTTTCTTCTTGCCTCTTCTCTTGACACAGAAAGACAATAACAGGATAAAAAAGACTCCACAAAGGCTATGATAGATCAAGATAATGTCTGGTTTGTTTTTATGGGTGGGATTTTGAATGATTGAATGATTATCTTCTCTATCGACATTATTTCAGTCTCAGATTCAGTGCGGCTGAGTCATCCTCAGAAATCATAATGTTGTCCCACTAGGAAGCAAGGACCTAACACCAGTGAACCCACTTCTTACTCCCAGAGGATCAGAGTGAGTCCCCACTGAGGGGAAATGCTCTGGTTGGCACCTCACAGAAATGTACTATCAGTTCTTCTTGCAGCCACAGTTACGGTCCCAGCAATTACGGGGTGAAATTGCATCTCCTACTCACTCTTGGGTTCCTTCCTCCACTCCAGAGCTCATTCTCCTTCTCCAGCCTCGAGTAGCCCTCAGTGGGCTGATCTGCTTTTTCTTTTATGGCATTTTCTCTGTCTATGACAGGCTTCCTCCCTTTCAACACCTGGAGATCTCCCACTGAACTCTAAGCCCCTAATTTTGCCAGCCATGCATCTAGGAGCTGGTTTAATAGCCAGCAAATATACAAGTGTTCAAAAATCCATGTGGCACTAATGAGTGAGCAGACAGGCAAGAGAATAGACAGACCATTAGTGAGCCAGCATCTTCACTGTGTGGCCCCGGATGGCTAAGCCCAATACCATACTCCCTACAGAGGTCAGATAGCCCCTGGCTGTTACTCTTCTCTCTCATGTACATTGGGTGCTGTCCCTCCAACTTAGGCACATAGTCTGTGTCTTTACTTCTGTGTCAGCAGCACATGATAGCTACACAAGACATAATTAACCAACAACTTAATTTTAGGAACATTTTCTTACATCTGCTCACCTCTTTCCACAACTTTGTCCAATTATCCCTTTACTCTATCTTTCATACTTCAAAAACCTCCACACATTACTCCTTCACCATTGTAGTGAAACCTGAAATGCCCTTCCCCGAACCCTTTTCTCTGCCTATTTAAATTCTATGCTCCTCACGCCTAGTAAGGCCCATCCTCTCTACCCTCCTCTGTCTTCAGAAGCATCCCGCCTATGACCCCCAAGACACACAAGTGTCTCTCTGGCAACAGAAAGGGGAATCATCATGGTTGAGTACCACCATGAATGACAAGTGCTTAAATAAGATATAAATACATATGTTTGTGTAACCTGCTATGGATGATTTAGAAAAATAAGAAACTGAGGCACAAACAGGTTGAATACCTGTATTAAAGTTAGGTAACTTGTGAATGAAAAGCCAGTATTCAAAGTAGACCATTGTTTATTCATTCATATTCATTGAGCAAATATGTATGGAGTCCTTGTGAAGCATCACTCTCAGACTTCAGGCTTTGGGGTGGAATCACGCAGCTGCAGACATAACCAATCCTGTTGCTTAGACAGTGCGAAGGCAGACAAAGTAGGGAAACGAGCGGGATTACAGAATAACTGACTCTGATTCCAGAAGGAGTGAAGAACAGGGAGACAAGTTTCAGTTTCAGGTGAGAGCTCCAAAAGGAAAGAAGTATTTAGGGAGTAGCTTCCCTCCTCCAGGGCTCTAGCTGAACGAATTTCCTGAACTTGGGAGCGAGTGTTGAGACTTGTTTTATTGGTATTTACAAAAGCAGGTTTTAAAGCATCAGCGACTTTCAGATTCCTTGTGGGTACGTCATACTCATCTTTCATTCATCGCATCTAAGAGGTTGGGGAAATGAAAGCACAGCTGTTTGCAGAGTGGTGGCTGAGATTCCAGTGGATTCTCATTTCTAGGATTAAGGCAGCAACAGTGCCCTGGCCAAGGGTTTATCCTAGGCCTTCCGTCCCGCAGGGAGTTGGGTGGTCTCTGTTGGCCCTTGCAGGATTCCATCTAACAAGGTCAGTGCTCAGCAAGGTCACCTGCAAATGCTCCCCTGCAGGCCAAGTCCTCACAGACAGGAAGAGCAAGAACCGAGCCAAACGCTTAGCAAGGGATTGTAAGAAGCAATAGAGGAAGACAGGGAGGAGAAGGAGGGAAGGAAAAGAAGGAACAGTTGTTTATTTGGCATTTCACAAGGTAATATGAATGCAGTGTACATAAATGCAGAGATCTGAGCTCAAGTTTCAACCCTGAAAATGTTTACCCATTGCTGGGTAAATCACTCAGACACTCAGAGTCTCAGTGTCTTCTGGGAAACAGAAAGAGCAGTGCCTGTTTAATCAGACCACTAGGAAAGTTCAATCAGCTAACATGTTAGGTAATGTTTTGTAAATGTGCCCTACTGTATAACTCCAGATTGCTCTTCTGCTTCAATAAGAGGGAAATACTCCTAAGACTTCAAGAAATTACTGACAGATGTGGAAATTATAGGCTTTTGCCAGAATGTTGCTGGCTTTGTATGAACCATGTTCATTTTTGAAATGCCTCAGCTGTCCAGTAAGCACATTCCTTAGAAGGCTTGGTAGGTAGATGAGCTATGCTGGGACTAGATCAGGAATGAAGAGATTCTAACTCACTGCCATCAGCAGTGACACTGTGTTTGATGGTGCTAAGTTCCGTTACATCTACCAACCTTTTCCAAGTGTGTACTGCTTGCAGGGCACTCTGGTGTACACAGGAGGGACAGATGATTAAGCTTTGCCTCAGCTAAAATGGTTATAATGTACCTTGCTTCCCTCAGCCTTAGGATCTCCACCTACCGAATAAAAGAAATGGAAAAAATACTCCGGAGGGTGACCTTTCACCTTTCATAATAATCTAAGCCGAGTTTCAAAGAGCAACCATGAGTATCTCCTTCTGTATGATTCTTCTGAGAAAAAGCTCTCTGGTAGCTAACTAGCCAAGCTGTAATTTCTTAAGATAATCCCAAAACTTCTATTCGTGCCTCAAAAATCCCCATTTGGTGCCATCCCAAAACAATAACATTTATACAATTTGCAAATTACTCCTTGATATATTTGCTTACTTGATCCTCTCTGAGGTCCTGCAGGGTAGTATTATTAGGCGCGTTTTACCAGAGATCATTGAATCTTAAAAGGATTAAATTATTTACAACACTGATAGGAATTAGCTGAGCCTGGGCATAAAACCAGATTTTTTGTTCCTAATAATTTCTTACATTCTCCCCACCCTTGCAACAACTTTCACAACCAAGTGACAGAAAAGCACAGGCTTGGGTGAGCTAAATTTAACCAAAGAAGCTGAAAACACTATTCCAAAAAACTGCAGCTCCCCAGAAAGCACTAGAAAGCCTTGGAATGGGTTAAGTCCTCTCTGGCTTGGTCCCAACAGACATTAAATTCACCTGTGCTTGCTCTGAAATAAATCAGTGTCCCTTTCTGCTCCGCTGTTGTCTGGAAATAATGCAAATGCAATGGGCCCGCACTGACATTGTGCTTCCCTCGAAGGATACACATAATAAATTGTCCCTTAATACTGTTAAAGAGACATTTTCCTCTTACTCAGGAGCTTTTGAAGTTGGACAGGGCCAGTCACCCAGTGAGGAGGACATGTGTCTTGTCACTGGGCCCGGTTATTCATGTGGCCTCTTGTAGCTCCTTGGCTCACCACATTACTAAGTTCAAGGATGCTCTTCCCGGCCCCAGCACTCACTGGCGACTTCGACGTGGTTCCTCATCTGTGCTTTGAATTTACTTCACTATGCATGTTTGTATGTTTGTTTACCTGGATGCCTGGACAAGCTGAAGGACACTGGTGTTCTTGGTCGAGTGGCATTCACCATTTGGGAGAATGCCACACTGTTTGTGCAGAGGACTGAAGGCATCAGTCTGCCCCGCAGGAAGCCACTGCTGCTCCTTAGCTGTTTGCTGAAGGAAGAATCAGGGGCAAAATGTAAAGCAAATGGCTGCCCATGTTGCATTAATTCATCAGAGCCTGTTTCAAGTCAGTAGTCAAAGCATGCATCAGCCCACAGCACCGCCACCTTCCATGACAGGGTGGGGGAGAAGCCGACAGAGCTCCAAGCAGATGCAGACCTTGGGAGGCATCCAGCAGGCATGAAAAGCCGAGAGTGGGGAGGCGGGGACTCCTCTACATGCTCCCCTCCGCCACGTGGGAAACACCAGTTGTCTGTGACCTACTTATCTGCGGGAGGAAGCAGGGAAAAAACCCACAAAACCGCTGCGTGGGAATTCCATTCTCCAAGGTACTCTCTGCCGAAAAACCAAGGAGCATCTCCTACTTTGACTCTTTTCTTTCTGCAAAAAGATTATTTAGTAGGCATAGAGACAAATCCAGTTAAAAGTAGCAACAAAAAGTGGGGCGAGGAAGTGGGGTTCAAGGATAGACCTTGGATCACAAGTACAACCAAACTTTGTGTGAGATATAAATGGGAACAGAACCATTCTCAGAAACTCAAACAGCATCTCTCCTCTGTCTCTCTCTCTGTCTCTCTCTGTCTCTCTCTCTCTCTCTCCTCCCCCTTTTCCCTCCCTCCCTTCCTCTCTGTCTCCGTCTCCCCCTCCCTCTGCCTCACCCCTTTCCTCTGGCTTTTCCTCTCCCTCCCTCTCTCTTTCTCTGCCCCGTCTCATTTCATTCCCACTCTCTCTTCCCAATACTCTGTTCTCTGTGTAATGCTTCATTGTCTCACATCACATGAAGATCACCCTTCTTGTTTTGAAGTATGCAACCATTCATGCAGCCAGTAAATATTTATTGAACCCGTCATGAACCTGGCACTGCTCAAGATGTTAAGGATACAGCAGTAAACAAAACAGACAAAATCCCAGCCCTACGAATGTGCATTGTAGTGGGACAGCTAGACAACAAACAAGATAAATAAGTAAAACACATAGTGTATTAAGGTGCAATGAGTACTTAGAAGAAAAGGCAGAGTGGGTGGAAATGTGATGTTAGGAAGGTGGTTGAAATCTCAGAAAAAGGATCCTGGAAAGCTCCCATGGAAAAGGACATTTCTGGATAAAGACCTGAAGAAATAGCAAATAGCCTTGCAAATAATTGGGTTGGAGCACACAGAGCTGAGGGACTGACAGGGGTGAAAGGCATGGGGTGGTTCAAGGAGCAGTAATGGGCCGAGTGGACAGGGAGACAAATTAGTGAAGGGACTGGTTGGAGAAAAGTCAGATTTGGAGAGCAGCATGACAAAGTCTTTTTTCGGTATGGTGAGGACTTGCTTTTTGCTGAGATGGAAAGATCCCAAATGTTCACCTCATCCTAAATAACTACATAACCCACTGAGTCCAAAGCCATTTCTCTTGCTAACTTAGTTCAAAGTCAAAATCCTTTAGCCACCAGAAGAGGGAATCCAAGGGACAATGGTCAGGAAGAGAGAATCCAAGCGACATCTTGCTTCCAGTGTCCTGCTGGGTTCTCAAGACTTACCTACATCTCCAGCTAACTAGTCAACCTCTTCAACAAACCTAGGTAGGGTGCAGCTGACCAGAAGAGAAACGATCTCTGAGACACAGTGCACATACCCTGCACACGTTTGGGCATCACACAATCTGTGATAACTGGAAGAGCTGATATGTGCTACTGGAACATCAGGAATGGGAGAAATAGTGATCTCTTAAAAACCCTGAAATTTGTTCTCATAAAACCTTCACATAAAAGCAAAATTAAAGTGTATTTTCTCCTGTACTCCTCTTATCCAGAGAGTCGTTGGCTGTGGCAGAAGGACCCACAAGAGTTGCCATGAGCAGTTATGAGAGGTTGCCAGTCATGTTACTATTAATAGATAGCATACGAAGTTGGACATATTTTTGAATAAATTAGAATGAATTAAATATTAACCCAAAATATCATCATCCTTACTCTCTGGCATTTTAATATGTGCTTTCAAGTGGGAAAGAAAGGGCAACACTACGGATGAGATATCAGAGACACAAAAGATCCTGTAAGTCTCACCCAATCCTCTTCCCTTGTGTGATTCTCAGTGGGAAATAGTTTCAGAGCTGGTACAGAAGGACGTTTATCTCCAAAATAACTGTCATTTCTTTGCCATATGTGTGTCATGAGGCTAGGAATATTCCAGAACTCCTGTCTCTTGAGTCCTAAGAGTGCTAAAATCATGGTAAGGACCAAACAGACAGTGACCTTTCCCTCAGGACAATTTCAGAATCATTTCCTGCACAATTCTCATAATTAAATGTAAGAAAGTTACCATCTGTAGTTCAGTCATGGCTCTTCACATGAGAGAGGAAATGACTAAATATATATTTACATAGTTCTCATGAATATGCATTTTGTAAATGCACAAATATGTACAATTACTTGATAGACTGTTTTAGTTCCTATCTTTCGAATATTTAATACAACTGTAAATGTTTAATTCATATTTACAGGGCTGATTGAACACTTTCAGAATTTTCCCAAGGCTTCCTAGAAACAAGATTGAACATTTCTAGCATATTTATGCACAAGGGCATGGCCAGAGGAACCCATATTAACTGGTTCAGTGAGGATTTTCTTACAAAGCACATTGAATAAGGCTCTGGTGAAAAGCAACTTCCTGCTTATGACACAGACAGACTTGGGGTTAGTTCAGTGGTAGCTGCAGTCTCGGACCTGGGCTGCTGTTGCCTCTTGCACCTCATTCTGCCCTTTTCTCACCATTCAATCTCACCCCGGCTTTAGGCTCTGCTCTTCAGGCCTAGAATGCTCTTCATGCAGATTCATGCAGTTCTAGAAGCATTCCTCAGTAAGCCCATCCCTAAACCCTCCTGATGTCTCTTGCCCTCCTTTGTACATTTCCTTTCCATACTACTCACCTCTCACATGCAATGTCATTTGCTAATTTATAAACCTCATAATTTATATGCTGTGCCCCTACTCACTAGGACTGTAAACATCAGAAAGCACTGGTCTGTGTTCTGTGCATTGAAGTACCCTAGACCCTAGAATGGCACTTAGCAGGTGTTCGATAAATACTGAAAACCAAAAGGAAGGTAGGAACAGTGAGAGAGAAAGAGGGAGGGAAGGAGAAAGAGAGGAACTCAAAAGATCTGATTCAAGTCCATCTGAGGAATGAGGCAAGGCCAGAGCAACAAAGACCGCCCTTGAGCACATGTCACACTTTATTTAGCTTTGAATAACTGTCTCATGTGAGAAGACTGTTTTATATGCATGCAAATTGTTGGCTTTAGAATCAGAGAGTAATCTGAAAATTAAAGGAGGAAAGAAAGTGAGGGAAAACGCCCATGTGTTAGGGTAGAGAAGGAAATAAAATGGAAATCAAAAGTTTCTTATTGATATGGAATTTTTTAGGGTAATGTTTACCCAGATATTGTTCACTTTCAAGCAAATGCCAGGGGAAGCAGTAAAACATGACTATGGCTGCAGTGTAGGGGCAAAATGCTTCAGCGTACAGACACTGCAGGTAATGTATTTTGCAGTAAAAAGTATTAGAGAAAGTTCCATCCTCTAGAGGATAATTTGTTGCAGGTACTCTCCCAAATAAAGCAGCAAATAGAAAAAGGTGTCTATGCAACTATAGCAGAACAGTAAATGAAGACATTATATCCTAACATGTGCATTTTAAGAAATTTGTGACAGATCACATCTCACTTATGACAGAGTGAGAACTAACCTAGTATATCAAACCGAACCCAGGTCAACAGATCAGCTCCATGTAGAATGCAGTGCTTTGTGCAACTGAGAAAAGTATATGAAAATAACAGGAGAGCAGAGAACAGAGAAGAAAAATGAATAAGGAAGAGTTCACGTCAGAACTGGAATAGAGAGATCACTTGAATTTTCCCATCTATGAATGTCTCCAGTGTTCTGGTAGATCACATTCTTGGTAATAGCAGAACCACACCGTGTTTATAAATGAATAGTACTTATAGGTTGTCATACATGTGTGACTGTTTAATGGAATGCTTAGTAAAGTGTAAGCAGCGTGGGTTCTATTCTGCTCAGCTAACACTGTGTACCATAATTACACTAGCTGAAGTAAATACCAACCCTCAGTTGTCAGAAAGAGGTATCTAAACCAAATGGAACTGGCTGACAGACACTATCACACTCCTACTGCCCACAAGAAACACAGCACTTTCAGACCCAGAGAGGCATTATAAGCTGACTATAAGGAAATGTACCTATGGAAAGTAATTGCAAAATTGTGTCTCAAAGCTTTCAACTTTTCTCCATGCACTCCAAGGATGCAATATCTAAGAGTGTAGTCACAGAAATAATACAGTGACCCTGGTGAAACAATATTATTTGCTCACAGGAATTTAGGGTCACACTAGCTTTTCATGGTGCAAAATTCAAAAAAAGTAGATCTAATTATTATGGGTATGGGTCATGAGATCATGATGCTTTTTACATTTTTATTACATTGGAAAGTTACAATTCACTTAGAGTCTCACACATTTTGAAACACGCATTCAGTCATGGAACTGCCATTTTCAAGATACTCATTTGAATTCCTCAAAAATTCTCTCACTTAATCAATATTCCCCTTCCATTTCCAGGAGTCCACTGGCATGGCTCTTTCCCTGTAGTTTTGCTTCTCACAGTTCATTCAAGTGGAGTTGTACAACCCACAACTTCTGCATGTACCTACTTTCACACAGGCAGTGCACTTCAGTTCCATCTAAGCTGCTATTGAGTAGCACTCCCTTTAGTTACCAATATTTGTTTATCCATTCTTTATCCTTTTTAATTTGTTCATTGAGATCATTGCAGACTTGCAACCTTTAATTAGTATTATCTAAGCGACTGATTTGAAAGATAGCACAGAGGTCTCACGTTGCCTTCACCCAGTTTCCACCACAGTCACACCTTATGTAGCTCTATGACATGTTCAAAACCAAAAACTTGGCAAAAGTGCAATGCATGTGCAGTTCTGGTCCCTTCTGTCACATGCATGAACTCCAACTATGGCATCACCACGATGGCCTCCCCTGTGCTTCCCCCACACACTCACAACACCCACCTCAGTCTTTTTCACTTTCTCATCAAGAATGTACTTGTTATAAGTACTTTCTTCTTTGCATCCTTTGATAACCATATCAGATGGTGCTATAAGTTCTCCTTCAACCATTCAATAAAAGACAGAAATCCCAAGAGGAGAAAAGTCTGTTGTATTTTCACGTATACATATTCCATTGTTTTCATTGTCCACTCTTCCTTCCTGATGTCCTAACTGTCCATCTTTTGTCACTTATTTCTGGTTTAGAGAACTTCCTTCTGAGAACTTCTTTTGCTAATAACAAGTTCGCTTTGTTTCCTTTCATCTGGGAAAATCTTTATGTCATCTTCCTTCTAGAGGGATCACTCACTGAATGAAGAATACTTAACAGTTCTAATCTTTATGCACTTAAAACATAACTGATGTATATCACTTTCTTGTAGTCGCTATGATTTCTGATGAGCAATATGTTGTCATTCTTATTATTTCCCGCATAAATAAGATGCTGTTTCTCTCTTACTGAACTCAAGATTTTTTCTATGTTGTTAGGTTTCAGAAATTTGATAATGATTATTTTATTTGCAAGCTGTACCTTGTACAACTGTACTACAGATTTGAGCTCATCATATTTGAGTTTCACTTAGCATGCGGAATATGGAGGCCTATGTCTTTGGTCAGACTTGGTAAATTTAGCCATTATTTCTTTAAACAGCTTATAGAGACACCTTCTTTCAAGTCTGTGACTCTAGTGATATCAAAGTCAGACTAAAATCCTTGCCACCAATTCTCACATTGTTGTTACCTAGATGTCTCTGTTTCTTGATTGTATTTTCTCATTCAAGATTTTCCTGGTTCTTTATAGGACGAAGGGCTTTTTATTGACTGTTGGGCACTTGAGAGTATAAGACTTTTGGTCTTATTTAATTCTTCTATTTTAGCAGGCTTCATCTCTTACCAAGTTAAGAGAAAGGAAGCATCACCTCATTATTGTCAGACAGAAATGGAAGCCTTCCCCCAGGTACCTTCCCCTCTTAGCCTCTGTGGACATGAAGAAAAGGGAAATCTCGGGCTGGGGATTTACCTCAGTGGCATAAGCACCTGCCTGGCAAGTGTGAGGTCATGAGTTTGATCCCCGGTACCAAAAAAAAAAAAAAAGGAAATCTTACTTCCTGCTTCTGCTGAGACCACTGTCTGCCAGCTGGCACTTGGGTTGGGGGTGTTGGTTTAATTGCTTCCAGTGAAAATGTGTCCCAAATCTCTGATTTTTCTTTTCTGATAACACCCAACCAAGAAGATTGAGATCAATTCCTATAGCTTGATGGAGGTGGATGTCTAGACCTCCCATGCAGCCTTGGTTAAAAAGGTAGAATGAAGCTACTGTTTTATGTACAGTATTTAATAGCAAATGTCTGTTAGATCTCTTTCTCTCCTGGTGCTCTCACTGAAGAGAGCAATCTTTTCTTGAGACTTTTTTTCTGCATGTATTGCCATTTTTCAGACTGTCAACACCTCCAACTCCAGTCATGAGCCTTGAGGTTCAAGAAAGCCAAGGGACTCAACGTCATGGCATACCTAAATTTGTGTTTCCAGTTGGTCTGCCTTCTTTTCTCCTCCTTTCAGAGTCTTCTCATGCTTGTTCTAGATATGATTTCCAGAGCTTTTAGCTCTAGTTATCCAAAGGAATAGGGAAAAGAATCAATCTATTTCATTTCAAAAGGTATTTATAAGACTATGTGGATATGTGGCAGGTAGAAAGAGAGCAGTCATAACATTAAGTGAAGAACAAAATTCCCAATATGTATTTAATCACAAGTTTACAAGAAAAAAGAATGAAAGGTAAATATGTCAAATGCAATGAATACTCTATTGGTAGAGCAAAATGTGGAGTAAAGCATTTTTCTAGCTTCCAGTGTTCTAGGTGATAGCAACGTTACACTAAATGAATAAATTAGAAAAATATAAAAACAGTCACTCAGATGAGCCAAGATCTTAATGCTACTGCCTACCTGAAACTATGTTCCTGCATGACTGTGCCACATGTTCACAAACCCTGACATTATTCTCACAGTTTATGAAGGCTATAAAGGATGGGTATTGCTGTCTCACTGTGTGGAAAAAAGTAGGCAGGTATCTAAATGAGAAGGGAAATATGACCAGTACAAGGGGCTTGCATGAAAGAAGAGACATTTTCTATCAAAGAACATATCTGGAAAAACCCACAATAAATTAAAATGGACGCCTATAGGTGGGTAAAAAATAATCAACTATAAATGTGCTCAACATGTCAGCAGCTTCTCCAATAGAACCAAGTGTGAACTGCATTGTTCCTCACAGCTCTCTAGAGGTCATTGGCTGCAGTTTCGGCTACAATAATATAGTGAGATCCAAGTTAATTATAGGATTGCCAGACAAATCACACACAGTTTTTTTGTTTGTTTGTTTTTTGTTTGTTTGTTTTTTTGCAATAATAATGTAGTAAATAGATCCATGCTCACTCCATGGGAAATGTTGGCAGTTATTCAGAGTACGTGTTCACACCATCATATTGCTCACTGATAATTGTGCAAGTAACCAGTGGTGGTTTGCTAACGTGGATATCTGGGTTTCTCTGAGTTTCTTGCGTCATGTGGGATGCATGTGAAAGCCATGTGTGAGGAGTTTCAAGTATGAATCTCATGTGTGAACATTTTTTGTAATCAAACATTAACCCCCAGATTTCCCCCAGAATGAGGCTTCTGCTTCTTTTTAATACTGTACACCTATTTTTAAACAATTGTCTGGCATATAATTAGTATTCATAAACTATTTGTTAAATGAATTCATGAAAGGTAGTAAAAGTTTCGTGGGTTATAAGTAATCCAAAGGAAACAAATAAATCTGGATTACTTCATGCTTGTGTTGGGGTTTCAGAAAAAAGCTTTAGATTTGAAATCAGGAGCTCATAATTTAAATGCCAAATAAACAGGTCTACTGATGCCTAACTGGGGAATTTCAAATGAACTACTTCCAGTCTTTGAATTCAGTTTTCTCATCTATAAAAGAGATACAAAGATGTTTATTATATGACTCATGTGAGATAATGTGTGTGCGAACACTTGTAAACCCAGCAAGCATCACACTCACAGGAAATGCTCTAGCTAAGGGGCTGCTATTGCAACAGCAGCAAATTCAGACCTATCTTCAAACGAATACACATTGTCTCAGGACCTCGCACTGGCAGTTACAGAGAGAGGGTGAAGGGGCTGGTGCATCAATAGTCAGGAGGGAAAGAGAGTGACCTAAAAGGAATCCATACTGAGCGATCTGCAGAATGAGTAATCTACAAATTCTGGACATGGTGGTTCAAATATAGAGCCAAACTAATCGAAGGAAGTCTCCAAAAACACAAAAACACTGGAATTTCTACAAAGTTTCACACCTCTGTGAAACATATCAGCTCAAATAATTTATCATTTTCATTTCAACTGACTCATTTGTAAAAATGGAAAAAACAAACAAACAAACAAACAAAAAACTCTTTAATAATACAAATAAGAGCCAGGAGTTTGGCTCAGTGGTTTAAGCGCCTGCCTGGTAGGCACAAGGTTGTGAGTTCAATCCCTGGCTCCACAAAAAAAAAAAAAGTGGTTTCCAATAATACAAATAGAAGAATAAACAACAGTGGTAATGCTGAACCAAATGTTTCTCTATCTCTCCAAATTTATGCTTTGTACCATCAAAAATAACACTGATCCTTAGGTTAATTGCATTCGAAGAAAAGCTGTCACTTCTACAAGAGCTTTTGCAAGCTAAGAAGAGCTCAACAATGAAGTATTTTATTTATTACAATTTATCAACATGACACACCCCTTTTATTCAATGAATGGATTCAAAAGTTTTTTAATTAAAAAACTAAATGGAGAAATCATATTCTGTTTTAGTTAATAATATGCAGAACATTATACAGTCATCAGCCTTTCATAAGGTTCAGGCTTGGCATTTGCTCATGGGTTTAGTGGTTGGACTTTAAATTATATTTCTTATAAAAAGTAGACACACTATGCATTGTCTAAAAGTCCTAGTCTTTGCCTGAATGGAGTGAAGAATTAAAATACACAGAAAGAAATCTCAGTACAAATTCTATGTGTATTTCTATGTTTTTTCCCAATCATTTTGTTTTCTCACACCTTAATTTATTATTAACCTTGTTAACAAATTTTATCATGTCTTTCCAGGTCATTTAGCTTCAAGTTCATAGACGTATCAACTTTCTTTTGAATTCATATTCCATCTATGTTTGTAATAAAGCAATATAAGAAATAATACTGCTGACATAAATAAAGTTCTTTACAAATAAAACTAGGTTCCAGCAGCACACTCCGGGAGTGTGCCCTCACTAGGTGCACAGAGGATCCAGCTTTACCCAGTCCTGTGACTCAGTGCAAACCAACAGGAGAATGCCCAGCCAGCCACCCAGGACACAGAGGTACCGAGCCCAGCCTAGCCCAGGACTCCAGAGCTGCTCATCAGGGACTGGCCAGGGTAGCTGCAGGGCCTTGGAGAGCTTGGGCTCTGGCCATCAGAGCACAGGGCACGAGCTCCATTGTTCAGGGGTACAGCCAGTGTGGTGGGTCCTAGAGGTTGTGGGCATGCCCAGCCAGGAGCAAGGCCCCGGAACTGTAGGCCTGGGACTTGCCCAGGCTTGGCTGGCACTCCAGATGCTCTGAACTCCTTGCAGCCAGACTCAGGGTCCAGGTGGTGCCACACTCCAGGGTATACTCTGCCTAGCTGCCTGAGTCTGGGAGGTCTTGGCCCCCATCCAGTAAGGCAGAGGCTTCAGCAGCACACTCCCGGAGTGCACCCTCACTAGCTGCACACAGGATCCAGCTCTACCTGGTCACACGACTCAGCTCAACCCACCAGATGGATGCATGGCCAGCCTCGCAGGACACAGAGACACACAGGTCCCAGAAGAAAATGAAAAAATGAAAGACCAAGAGGCAGTCTCAATGGCCCAGCCCACTGAGAACAAACCCAAGAGACAGTGAAGTGGAAGACACTGGGAGTCACACAACTGAACTTTCTGAAATGATAGCAAATGCAGTAAAGAAACAGCTCCATGAAGCTATAAACTCAAATCACAAATAATCTCTCAGCTAAAAATTGAAATGACAATCATTATGAAAGAAATGTTGTGTGTATCTAAAGAACAGCAAGATAAAAAAAAATAGAAGAACATAAAAAACTGGTGGAAGCTTTGAATGAACAATATAAGACACAAATAGAATGCATGAAACAGATTCAAAGGAAAATGCAGGAAATGAAAAATTCCATGGAAAGTTTAAAAAACGGCTCGAATGAAGCTGAAGATAGAATCTCAGACCTTGAAGTCAGCATGGAAGCTTATGGCTATGAAAGAAAAGATCTCTTAAAAATAGTAAGGAACCAAGAAACAATTCGATAGCTGCAAAATGATGCCAAGAGAAATAACGTAAGATTAATAGGCATAAATGAAAAAGCAAGGGTCAATACTAATGACCTGTGAAGACTATTCACAGAAATAAGAGCAGAAAACTTTCCAAACATGGGGAAAGAATCTGATATACAGGTAAGTAAGGCATACAAGACCCAAATTAACCATAACCAAAATAAATCTTCACCCAGACATATAATAATTAGGGTATCAGAAATACAGCACAACAACAAAATACTAAAAGCTGTCAGAGAAAAGAAACAGATCACTTATGAAGGAAAACCTATCAGAATTATGGCAGACTTCTCAACACAAACCTTTAAGTTAAGAAGAGCTTGGAGTGAAGTATTTCAAATCCTGAAAGAAAACAACATTCAACCCAGATTGATGTACCCTGCAAAACTATCCTTAAAAATTGATGGAGAAATAAGATACTTTCATGACAAAGAACAACTGAAGAAATTTATAGCCACCAAACCAACACTACAAAGAGTACTGAAAGACACTCTAGAAAGAGAAAAAGATAGCTACAATCTTTTTTTTTCATAGCTACAATCTTAAGAACAACAACAAAAGGAAACCATTAAGCAGGGCAAATAATTAAGCAGAAAATGTAGAAAACCAACAACAGAAAGATATCATGACAGGGATGAGCCAGTACATATCAGTTATATCAATCAATGTAAATGGTCTCAACTCACCAATAAAAACAAACAGACTAGCAGAGTGGGTTAAGAAACAAAACCCAACAATATACTGTGTACAAGAAACACATTTCACTCAAAAGGAAATTCACAGACTAAAAATCAAAGGCTGGAAAACAATACTCCATGCAACAGGAACCCAGAAAAAAGCAGGGGTAGCTATTACGTATGCAGACAATTTGAACTTCAAACTGAAAATGATCAAAAGAGATAAAGAAGGTCACTACATACTTGTTAGGGGAAAACTCCAAGAGTAAGAGATTACAATCATAAATATATATGCATCAAATATGGCAGCACCCAACTATGTAAGACAATTCTTAATAGACATGAGAAACCAAATAAACAATAATACAGTTATAACAGGAGACCTTAACACCCCAGTGTCACAGAGAGACAGATCAATCAAACAAAAAATCAGCAAAGAAACAACAGAACTGAATCAAACTTACAAACAAATGGACCTGGTAGATGTGTACTGAGTATTCCACCCATGAACATCAGAATACACATTCTTCTCAGCTGCACATGGGTCATTCTCTAAAATAGATCATATGCTGGTCCACAAAACACGCTTAAGTAAATGCAAAGGAACTGAAATAATTCCATGCATATTATCTGACCATAGCGCAGTAAAATTGGAAATGAATGACAAAAAACCTATGATAACCACATAAATACATGAAAATTATATAATACTCTCTCAAATAACCAGTGGGTCACAAAAGAAGTTAAAGAAGAAATTAAACAATATCTACAATTGAATGAAAATGCAAATACAAATTACCAGAATCTGTGGGACACAATGAAAGCATTCCTCAGAGGGAAATTTATAGCACTAAGCTCTCATATCAGAAAAATGGGAAGAACAGACATAAACAACCTAATGGTGCACCTCAAACTTCCAGAAAAAGAAGAGCAAGTCAAGTCCAAAGCCCAAAGTAGGGAGGAAATTATCAAGATCAGAGCAGAAATTAGTGCAATTGAAACTAAGAAAACAATACAAAGAATTAATGAATGGAAGAGTTGGTACTTTTAAAAATAAAATTGATAAACCCCTAGCCAACCTTATCAAAGAGGAAAGAAAAAACTCAGATTCAGGCAATAAGAAATGAAATGAGTAAAATCACTACAGACCCTGTGGAAATATAGAAGATCATCAACACCTACTTTGAAAACCTTTACTCACATAGATTCGATAACACAGAAGAAATGGACAGATTCCTGGAAACCTATGAATTACCAAAGCTGAATCAAGAAGATGTAAAGCTGCTGGATAACCCAATTTCAGCTAATGAAACTGAATGTATAATTAAGACCCTACCAATAAGAAAAGGGCCCTGATGGATTCACTGCTGAATTCTACAAGCAATTTAGGGAAGACACTGCCAACACTCCTCAAACTTTTCAATGAAATAGAAAGGGAAGAAAGTCTCCCTAACTAATTCCTAGAAACAAGTTTTACCCTAATACCAAAACCAGAGAAAGACCCAACCAAAAAAGAAAATTACAGGCCAATCTCTCTAATGAACATAGATGCAAAAATCCTCAATAAAATACTGGCAAATAGAATACAGAAACTTATCAGAAGATTATACACCATGATCAAGTGGGATTCATCCCAGGAATGCAGGGATGGTTCAACATACTCAAATCAATAAATGTAATACACCATATCAACAGGGCCAAGGACAAGAACCACATGATCATCTCAATAGATGCAGAAAAAGCTTTTGACAAAATCCAACACCCATTCATGATAAAAAAAACCCTACAGAAAATCGGAATAGATGGTCTCTACCTGAACCTGATAAAAGCCATATATCATAAACCAACAGCCAACATCTTAGTAAATGGACGAAAACTGAAAACTTTCAACCTAAAATCAGGAATAAGACAAAGACGTCCATTATCACCACTCCTATTCATTATAGTTCTGGAAATACTAACCAGAGCAATTAGACAAGAGAAAGAAATAAAGGGAATAAGGACAGGAAAGGAAGAAGTGAAATTATCACTATTTGTAGATGATATGATACTCTACAAAAAGACCCCCAAAAATCTTTTAGAAGACTTCTAGAAGTAATAACCAAATTCAGCAATGTTGCTGGATACAAGGTGAACATTCAAAAATCAATAGCATTCCTGTACACAAACAACAAAGTCACTGACAGAGAAATCAGAGAAACCACACCCTTCACTAACATCCAAATAAATGAAATACTTAGGAATCAATCTAACAAAGAAGTAAAAAATCTATACAGTGCAAATTACATTACTCTGAAGAAGGAAATCGAAAAGGATTTCAGAAAATGGAAAGATATTGCCTGTTCATGGATAGGAAGAACAAACATCATAAAAATGGCCATACTCCCAAATTTATTACACAGATTTAATGCAATCCCAATAAAAATACCACTTGCCTACCCCACAGAGCTAGCAAAAGCATTCCTGAAATTCATCTGGAACCAGAAAAGACCTAGAATAGCAAAGGCAATTCTGGGCAACAAAGGGAAGGCAGGAGGCATCACAATCCCCAACTTGAAACTATACTACAAAGCTACTGTGATAAAATCAACATGGTACTGGAATCAAAACAGACCTGAAGTTCAATGGACTAGATTAGCAGATACAGACACAACTACAAACACACTTAGCCACCTCATCTTTGACAAAGGGGCCAAACATGTACATTGGAAGAAAGACAACCTCTTTAACAAATGATGCTGGAGAAACTGGCTTTCTATATGCCGTAAACTAAAACTAGATCCATGCCTATCACCATGCACTAAAATAAAGTCAAAATGGATCAAAAATCTGAATATTAAAACAGAGATCCTAAACTTACTAGAAGACAGAGTAGGTAAAAATCTTGATGACATAGGAGTAGGCAGAGAGTTCATGAACAAAAATCAAATTGCATGGGAAATACTTCCCAGAATCAAAAACTGGGATCTCATCTTACTAAAAGTTTTTGCATGTCAAAGGAAATCTCCAACAGAGTGAAAAGAAAACCTACAAACTGGGAAAATAACTTAGCCAATTGTCCATCAGACAAAGAACTTCTATCTGAAACATATAAAGAATTAAAAGAAATCAGGCCCCTAAAATTCAAGGACCCAATCCAAAAATGGGCATCTGAGATGAATACACACTTCTCAGAGAAAGAAATACAAATGGCAAATAAATATATGAAAAAACGTTGAACATCAATGGTTATTAGGGAAATGCAAATTAAAACAACACTGAGATTCCATCTCACTCCAGATAGAATGGCCAAGATTAAAAAATCAACCAACAACAAATGCTGGAGGGGCTGTGAGGAAAACGAAACTCTTCTCCACTGCTGGTGGGAGTGTAGACTGCTGCAACCACTGTGGAAATCAGTGTGGAAATCAGTGTAGAGATCCCATTCAACCCAGCTATCCCGCTTCTGGGCATTTTCCCAGAAGAATTGAAAACATCATACCACAGTGATATTTGTGCACCTGTGTTTATAGTAACCCAATTTGTAATAGCCAGATCTTGGAAACAACCCAAGTGCCCATCAGTCAAAGACTGGATAAAAAAGATGTGTTATTTTTATACAATGGAGTACTACTCAGCTATTAAGAAAGATTGCATTGCCGGCTTGGGCTACAATGCGAGTGCAAGGCCGGCCTGAGCTACTTAGTGCGACCCTGCCTCAAAAAACCAGGGCCGGGAGTTTGGCTCAGTGCCTTCAGCGCCTGCCCTGGCAGGCGCGAGGTTGTGAGTTCAATCCCCGGTGCCGCAAAAAAAAAAAAAAAAAAAAAAAAAAAAAAAAGAAAGATTGCATTGAGAATTTTGTAAGTAAATGGACACGACCTGAGACCATACTCGTAAGTGAGATAAATCAAACCCACATGTGTAAATACTGTATTGTCTCCCTAGTGTAAGAAACTGAAACAGTATATATGATCCAATATCTACAATAAATGCTATGTAAGGGTAAAAAACTGCTCGAAGAGCAAAAGTAATTGAGAAGGGGAAGCGGGAAAGAGGGAAGGGAAAAGGAAAAGATATAAATCTTTATATGTGTATATGTAAGATCACTAAAACGAACATACTGCTGAATGTATTAGTTAGTGAGAAAGATCAGTTAATACTCATATGATTAGATCAATTTTACTTGTCTATGTCTTTTAATGTAAACAACCATTTTGAAGATAACAAAACACAATATTGCAACCATTGTCAAGTTTCTATCATTCTGTTTTGTAAACCTATAATGTTACTGTTGTGCATTTACTCTAGTTGTTTGTTTGTCTCTTTTGCTTTTTGTCTTTCTTATATGTGCCTTTTTTTCCTCTTAAATAAAAATGAATAAATAAAATAAAAACAAATAAAACTAAAATACAAAGATGTACACACAATCTAGGTATCTCCTTTGAATTCTCTGACAAGGACACAGTATAGAATAAGAAAAGAATGAATTTCATTTTACTTTTTAATATTAGTGCATGTTTGCATTACATAATAATTACATTCATTCTGCGAAATTAGTCCATGTGTATAGCATATCTTGTTCAGTTTTTGATCCCTTCACCACCTTCTTGATTCATAACACCTTCGGCAAAAATGTTTGCTATAAGCTTATTGTTTACATCAAAGATTGAGTTTCTCTTGATTTCTCTCCCTATCAGGTGCGTAAGTTTATATTGTTTCTCTAAGTGATTTGTGATATGTTCTCATGGTGAAAATACCTATTAGTTCTAATAAAATTCATTTTATACTGGTGACTAGCCTTTACATAAATAAACTTATTTTGGAACTGTTTCAGATTTACAGAATCTCAAGAGAGACAAAGAATTCCAATATACCCCGTACCAGGTCTAGGCTCTTATCATTAAGTTTGGCATAAACCTGCAGCATTTTATTTGGAATAAAATAATCTCCTATTTTGTAGAACTCATCAAATCACACAGCATTTCTTTTGTAATATTATCATGTCTTTTATAGTTCTCACTACTAATCCATAATAAGAGACAAATTGTGTACAGAGGGGTGGATACATCTATTGTTTTGACTGCCCAATGTACTTTTCTTTGAACGAGGTACCAGCATTCAGTTTCCAGTTTGAGGAGCCACCGACTCCACTCACAGTACTTGGCTTTCAAGTGAAGTATTTCCCATGGAGGGTGGACATTCAGGTCAGGCCTGGCCAATCAAAGCAACATTCACTAGGGCCACAGTTGTCAAGGACAGGCTGGAGGTAAGATTGGACACCCTGAGGAAGCAGCCTAACTAGGGTGGAGTCAAAGGGAGATGCAAGGAGAGAGACACAAGAAGACAGGAGAGAGGGGAGGGAAGGAGGGAAGGAAGAGGGAGGGAGAGAGAGGGAGAGACAGAGACACAGGGAGAGACAGAGAGAGAGAGACACAAGAAGGGAGGAAAGAGGGGAGGGAGGGAGGAAGAGCGGGGAGAGAGAGAGTTGAAATGACACACATCTCCTTTGCCTGGGAAGTTCTGCTTTAGCTTGAGGTCCTGATGTTGCCATTGATGCAGAATTGCCTTTCACCTTCAAAAGTGTAGGGATGGGGGTGGGGGAACAAAAGGCAAAGGGGGTCTTGGGAGTCATCAAAACAGGTTATCAAAATAAGGTATGTCACGTGCACGCACCAATACGTCAAAATGAACCCTGTTATCCTGTATAACTAATAAGTACTAATAAAATAAAAAGAAAAGAAAACCAAGCAGCATTTCAACAAGGCCAGGACTTACGGTCTAAGAAAAAAAACACCAGCTAAATTCCCCTCACTTTCTTTATTCTGACAGTTTTTTTTTAATTGTTGTTACTGTTGGTGTTGTTTACTAAGTTATTTCTGGAATAAAAATAATCATTTTCTTTGTAGTAGTTGGAAAAAATGGTTAGATCATCCAGGGATGTCATTGTCATCACTATATCACCTATTTTGGTTTTCTTTTAATTATGTGATGATAATAGTTAATATTTATGAATTTCTGTGTAACACCCAAAAAACAGTAAATAAGAGAAACCAGCCAACAAGGATCCCGGACTCATCCGTGCATGACATCAGCTGCCTATCTGGCTACATGAGCTGGTAAATACTATCAGCAGAAAGGAGAGAAGATTAGCTTCAAGTCATTTGAAAAGCAGAGTATTCCACTCCACGTGTTAACATCTGTAATTCCCAACTCCTCCTGCCTGACACTCTGAAGTTCATTCATGCACAGCCTCCATAAACACAGCTATAATAATTCTGTAGGAAAGACAGATGCAAAGACCCGGCAGCAAGAGAGGGGACAGTGTGTTTCAGGATGTAAAGAGAAATAATAGGGTAGTGGTGGGGACTACTGTGGGGATAGGAGGGAAGACATGGAGTTGGATAGGTAAGCAGGGCCCTGCTTTGCACAATCCTGGGCAAGAAGGCGTCTGTGACTTGCTCTAACTACAGTGAGGAACCAGGAAAGGAGTGCAGTGGGAGGAAGATCTAAAGCACATGTTTATGTTGGAAAAATCCCTCTACCTGCCAGGAAGAATAGAATGCAGAACTCAAGCAGGAAGCTGACCCAGAAATAATGATAGAGCCTTGAGTTGGGGTATTAGGAAGAACTGGATGTGCTGGATACATATCCATGTGGTCCCCACATGTCCAGTTTGGGTTTGGGATTTTATTAATAGAAACTACTGCCAAAGAACACTTTCCTGTACAGATCAAGCTACTGTGGCCTAAAATACAACCTTGAAAGAGTGAATATTTGCTCAACTGGTGACTCTCAACAGTTTGATAGCTGAGTAGTACTAAAGAATCAGATCATCTCCAAATTTTATATCAAAGAAACTATTTCTTGGTTCCCACATTGTATCCAGTCTTAGAGAAAGTAACGAAGCACTATGTACTTTATTATGATAGTCTTGTTGGGCAAAAGCAGAAGTAATATGTATAAGATTTTCAAG